>LR999958.1:80980781-81193281 GCA_905220385.1 Xylota sylvarum | reverse complement strand
TGTCAAACTTAATATACGCTTAGGATAGGGTATAAAAACAGTGACGTATACTACGGTGATTGCTATAGGGAACAGAAACAGCGCTTATTTGGATGTAGGTTCGTCATACGCGGCAGACTTACGCAAGAAGTCTTGAGCTTTCGACAGGTGAGCGAGCGTCTTATGACAATCTGCATCAAGGCTAAATTCGCGAACATAAGCCTAATATGCGCTCACGCTCATACCGAAGACAAGGACGACGCCACCAAAGAAAGATTCTACGAGCTCCTCGACAAAACATATGGGCAGTGTCCTAAGTATGACGTTAAAATCGTACTAGATCGCCAGAATCTTCACCGAACGCGTATCCCGAAATCTCTTAACGACTCCTATGCCGCCAGCAGAGACGATGATAGCCAAAATTTCCGTCCACCTGACCAAAACGAAGTAGGGATAGTAATATCCAAACTTAAGTCCAACAAGGCTGCTGGACCTCACGGCTTATCAGCCGAGCTGTTCAAAGCAGCTGAGTGTATGCCTGATGAATGGAATCTCAGCATCGTTTGCCCGATCCACAAGAAAGGAGATCCCCTCAATTGTGCCAATTACAGAGGTATCAGTCTCCTCAACATCGCGTACAAGATCCTATCTGCCATATTGTGTGAACGTCTAAAACCCTTCGTCAACAACCTGATTGGGCCCTATCAGTGTGGTTTCAGACCAGAAAAGTCCACAATCGATCAAATCTTCACACTTCGGCAGATCCTGGAAAAAACCCAAGAAGTCAAAACCGATACCCACCATCTTTTTATCGATTTCAAGGCCGCATATGACAGTATTTATAGAGACGAGTTATACATCTATACCAAACTCGTCAGATTGTGCAGAATAACGATGGAGAATTCTCGCTGCTCCATCAAGGTCGGTAACGATCTCACCGAGACCTTTGATGTCAAAAAAGGATTTAGACAAGGTGACGCGCTGTCATGTGATTTTTTTAACATCGTTCTTGAAAGAATTGTGCGAAACTCACAAGCCAACACCGGAGGCACAATCTTTCAAAAGTCTGTGCAACTACTAGCGTATGCCGACGATATCAACATTATTGGAAGAACACAGCGGACTGTCACCGGTGCGTTCGCTAGTATTGAAACGGAAGCTTTCAAAACCAAGTATATGCTGTCAACCAGAAGGGACACGCAACATCGACGAATTGGACAGAACGTCACAATCGACAGCTATAACTTCTGCTATCAATTCTGAAAATAACACCTCAGCAGAAATAAAACGAAGAATAACTCTTGCCAATCGCTGTTTCTTTGGGCTGAGAAGGCAATTGAGTAGTAAGGCCCTATCCCGAACAACTAAGGAGACTCTATATAAGACCTTGATCATCCCAGTCCTGCATTATGGCGCTGAAGCTTGGACTTTATCAAAAGCGGATGAAGATATCCTCGATCGTTTCGAGAGAAAAATTCTTCGTAAAATATTCGGCTTTGGAGGAGAAGATTCAACGACGAACTATACAGCGACATCGACCTAGTCAAAAAACTGCGCATTATTCGTTTGAGATGCCTAGGACATGTAGAGCGAATGGACACCAGTGCTCCGGCCCGAAGAGTCTTCGAATCACACCCGGAGGGACAACGCAGTAGAGGAAGACCTCGCCTTAGGTGGCGCGAACAAGTTGAAGGGGACCTGAACAAGCTTGGAGTGCGCAACTGGAGGCAGTTAGATAAGGACCGAGCTAACTGGAGGGGCTTGTTAATTGAGGCCCAGGTTCACCCCAAACTGTAGCGCCACCTAAGTAAGTAAGTAAGTAAAACTTCCGTACATTATTCCTGGAGTATAGTCTCTCAATATCTTCGATCGCTCGCTTCTCGTGCTGTTTTTTCTTTTTTCGGAGAAGCCGATGTTCTTCCCGTCTCTTTTGCTCGTAGAGCTCAGGAGCCGCTCTCGTCCTTATTTGCAGCGCCGCTTTGTATGCCTTTTGTTTAGCTACACTTGCTTGCCGGCATTCTTCGTCAAACCATGGATTTCTTTTTGGTGGTCGATGGAAACCCAGCACATCAGTTTCGGAACTTCTGATGGCATGTTGGCAGCGTTGCCATTGGTCCTCAACATTTGATGCTGGTGGCATAGGAGTCGTAGCGAGATTTCGTTATACGCATTCAGCAAAGGTTCTGGCGATCTTTTGCGATTGCAGCTTTTCAACGTTATGTCTTCTCACAGTATTTCTTCTTTGTTGTGACGTTAGGGATATCCGCATTCGTATCGTTTCTGCAACAATGTAATGATCCAAATCGATGTTGGCTGCTCGGAAGGTTCTGACATCCAGAACACTGGAGGCATGCCTTACGTCGATCGCAATGTGATCAATTTGGTTGACCGTTTGATGATCAGGAGACCGTCATGTCCCCTTGTAGATGAGGAAACCGTGTGCTAGCTATAGTGACAATAAGCCTAAGTCCGTTTCCGGAAGTGGTGTCGTGGAGGCTGTGCTTACCAATTGTCCAACCAAAGATGTCCTCCTTTCCTATCTCGGCGTTAAAATCAGCCAGAACGATTTTAACGTCATATTTAAGACATTGCTCGTAAGTTTTGTCGAGGAGCTCGTAGAAACATTCTTTGGTGGCGTCGTCCTTGTCTTCTGTATGAGCGCACTTCCTGGATGGTTGTGATGTCTGCCTTATAGCAGACTAGGTCCTCTGCTAATTCTTCAGCTGCACGCGGTCTGTTAAGGGTCCGAACATTCCACGTGCAGATCCGAAGGTCGTTGTCCTTATTTCGATTGCTGGGGTCGTCAGCAGTGAGTCCATCCATATCCGAGGCTTGTATGTTTTTCGGAACTATTTCGTGTTTCCGTGGTTGGGAAGTTACCACTACGCACAACCCCCAACCTGGAGGACCAGTTCCCTTTTATACCCCTAGGACGAGGGCCGGATTTTCCGGAGTCAGTAACCCACTTCGGGAATATGAGTGCTGCCGTTGGCCCATTAAAAGCTCATCCGCCACCAACTCTTCTCCAATACCTTGGCTCAGTGTTGGAGATCCCTGTAAACCTGGGAATAAGTGAGCGCAGCTCATATACGGATTACACTAGAAAGTTCGTACTGACTAGAACTGTGGGCGCCACCATTGATTTCACCTGAAGAATTCATCCGCTGCCGTCCAGATTAAGAGGAAGTGTCTTAGTGAGAAAACACCCCTCCCCCTTCTCTCTTTTGCTACCACCAACGATCTTCTAAAGGGGTTGGTTACCCAATCTCCAGCCGAGGTACTAGGCACCCAGCAGCCACCAACACGGAGGTGTAGAGTAGGAGTTGATAGTGAGAGGCTAAGGTGAGAACGCTTGTAATCCCATATATTCCGCATCATCATCTTTTGCCGCTGGCTATACACTACGGTAATAAGACCGATTATCATGTATGGTGTATTGGTCTGGTGGCCCGCCCTGGAGAAGAAGTCCAACCTAATTAATTTGGAAAAGATCCAACGAGTTGCATGTCTCAGTATTACTGGTACACTGAGAACTTCTTTCACTGCAGCGCTTCAAACCATGCTCCACTTACTTCCAATCGACATCGTCATCAAACAATTGGCTGCCTGCTCAGCAATAAAGCTAAGAAGCTCTAAACAATGGAAGGAGCAACATATTGCAACATGCCCCCAAAAAGTGGGCGTGGTCAAAACTTTTGTATGGGTGGATTATAGGGAATCTGAATGCCTAAATATTTGGTTTTAACAAAATTTTTCGGTTTCATATATTTTAGTGAAGTTATGAAAAAGTGGGCGTGGCAGTGGGCGGATTTCAAAAACATTTTACACTTGTACTGTATCTTTTTCTTGGAAGCCCAGATATGAAATTTCATAGTCCTAGCTCAAAATTTAAGGCCCAAAAAGCGGTGACATACGGACGGACGGACGGACGGACGGTAATCGCTCAATCAATAAAGTGGGCGTGGCCAAATTGCATTTTGTACTCTAATATACATAGCTATAATGTCGAACGTTTGAGGATGTTACATGTAAAATTTTATCACAATAGGTTTTTATTGATAACGCCCCCAAAAAGTGGGCGTGGCCAAAACTGTTCTATGGGTGAATTGTAGGCAATCTAAATACCCAAATATTTGGTCTTAACAAAATTTTTCGGTTTCATATAATTTAGTGAAGTTATAAAAAAATAGGCGTGGCAGTGGGCGGATGTAAAAAAAATTTACACTTGTACTGTAGTTTTTTCTCAGAAGCCCAGGTATGTAATTTCATCGTCCTAGCTCAAAATTTAAGGCCCACAAATCGGTTTTGGGATGAAAACGCCCCCAAAAAGTGGGCGTGGTCAAAACTTTTGTATGGGTGGATTGTAGTTAATCTGAATGCCTAAATATTTGGTCTTAACAAAATTTTTGGGTTTCATATAATTTAGTGAAGTTATAAAAAAGAAGGCGTGGCAGTGAGCGGATGTAAAAAAATTTTACATTTGTACTGTATCTTTTTCTTGGAAGTCTAGATATGAAATTTCAGCGTCGTAGTTAAAAATTTAAGGCCCACAAATCGGTTTTGGGATGAAAACGCCCCCAAAAAGTGGGCGCGGTCAAAACTTTTGTATGAGTGGATTGTAGGGAATCTGAATGCCTAAATATTTGGTCTTAACAACATTTTTCGGTTTCATATAATTTAGTGAAGTTATGAAAAAGTGGGCGTGGCAGTGGGCGGATGTAAAAACATTTTACACTTGTACTGTATCTTTTTCTTGGAAGCCCAGATATGAAATCCTAGTTAAAAATTTAAGGCCCAAAAATCGGTTTTGGGATGAAAACGCCCCCAAAAAGTGGGCGTGGTCAAAACTTTTGTATGGGTGGATTGTAGTTAATCTGAATGCCTAAATATTTGGTCTTAACAAAATTTTTGGGTTTCATATAATTTAGTGAAGTTATGAAAAAGTGGGCGTGGCAGTGGGCGGATTTCAAAAATGTTTACACTTGTACTGTATCTTTTTCTCAGAAGCCCAGATATGAAATTTCATCGTCCTAGCTCAAAATTTAAGGCCCAAAAAGCGGTGACATACGGACGGACGGACGGACGGTCATCGCTCAATCGATTTCGCTATTGATGCTGATCACGAATATATATACTTTATAGGGTCTATCTCGATTATTTCTCTATGTTACAAACTATGTGTCAAACTTAATATACCCTTAGGATAGGGTATAACCAGGTCCATTGGACTACTAAAACATAAGAGAGGCACCCTCTCCAAAATAGTTAACACCCTCACTGGACACTGTTGGAAGGCTCTTAGTAGGTATTAGGCCCCTTTAGTCTGGGAACCAAAAAGATGATTTTTAGGGAAACGCATCATAAATGATTGGTTTTTGGAGTAAAAAGTGTGATTTTGAAATTTTGCTGTATTATGTCTGTCAGTGATGGGAATTCAGTTGGTTTGTGTAGAAAGTGTGGGTGAGGGGGTGGATGATAGTTAGTGTGTGATTAGGAAGTGGGAGTGAATATGGATTTCTTATCTGGGAGTGTGTGTGTGCGTGTGTGTGTGCGGATGATGATGAATGGATGAGATCTTATCTGTGCGATGAGTAATTCGTGATCGTTGTTATCTGGGGTGAGTGCGAGAGATGATATTGAGATAGTGTTGATTAGTGTGTGTGGGGTGGCATGGATATTTGTTTATGTTATTTTAATGGTTTTTTAATTGTTTTTGGATATAGCTGGAGCGTTGGAGTTGTTGGCATTATTAAATTAAGAAAGACGAAAAGCCACCCTCTCTAATAATAATATATATATGATATATATATATGTATATACATATGTATAATTCCTGATCTTGCTATGGGAGTTGGGAATGCGAAAAGGGTGATGAATGCGGATGGAAAAAAGTTTGTATGTGTATGAATTATTGGCATCGGTGACGATAGATGGTTCCCGTGACCAAATGTGTGTGTGCAAAGGCATTGAATATAATGGATTATTACAAGTCAGGGTAATGTTGATTTGATAAGAGTGGATCAGGGATAGGAAATTTGAATGTATGAAAAGAAATTAATTGATACATTAAGTAAACATTCATATGTACTTACCTTAAGTAATACTTTATAAGAACAGTCGGAGTAACATATGTACATATGTACATACGAAATATTTATAATGCATTAAATATGGGAATGATACCAAATCTAGAACATAACTAGCAATCAAGTGTCTTTAAGAAGGTACTGCAGATGAAGGGATGTACCTATGTACATACATATAAGGCTTGTCAAGGAGCATCTGAAACATGATTGTAATTAATTAATTATGAATGGACGAGCAAGTCAATCAGCCCTAAGTTATGCAATGAACTCGAAAGATCCTCAGATCTTAGAAATGCTACTACGTCAGAAAAATATAAAATTTAACAAAAGATACGCTCATCTGTTAAATTTGGGAATTAATCCATCTATCAATCTATGATATATCCAGCATTCAAGTCTCTTTAAGAAGGTACTGCAAATGAAGGGATGTATAAGGCTTGTCAAGGAATATCTGCAATATGATTGTAATTATTAATTAAGAATCAACGAGCAAGTCAATCCGTCCTAAATTATGCAATGAACTCGAAAGATCCTCAGATTTTAGAAATGCTACTAGGCATGTACGTCAGAAAATATAGAACATAACAAAATACACACTCATCTGGCGCTATTCAATAGCATCGATCTAAACGTCTCGTCAACTCCATTTTATGCTGTGTAACCTTTCATAAAGGCATGGAATATAATGGTTTATCACAAGCCAGGGTCAGCATAATGTTGATTTGATAAGAGTGGGTCAGGAATAGGAAATATGAAAAATAAAAATAAATAAATTTAATGAATGTGTATCATACATACATATGTACATATATACATCAAGTAATACTTTATGAGAACAGTCGGTGATATACACGAGATTTCTAAATTCCATTAAATATGGGAAAGAATCCAAATTTGGAAGATGCCCTGCATTCAAGTGTCTTTAGGTACCTTCTTGGATAGAGGGATGTATAAGGCTTGTCAAGGAATATCTGAAATATGATTGTAATTTATTAATCATGAATCGACGAGCAAGTCAATCCGTCCTAAATTATGCAACGAACTTGAGAGATCCTCAGATCTATGAAATGCTACTGTATGTCAGAAAAAATATAAAACTTAACAAAACACATGCTCATCTGAGGCCGCTCAATAGAATCGATCTAAACATCTCGTCAACTTTGCTTTATGCTATGTAACCGTTCATAAAGGCATGGACTATAATAAGTCAGGGTAATGTTGATTTGATAAGAGTGGGTCAGGAATAGGAAATTTGAATGTATAAAAGACATAAATTGAATGAATGTGATACACATATGTATATACATCAAGTAATACTTTATGAGAACAGTCGGTGATATACACGAGATTTCTAAATTCTATTAAATATGGGAAAGAATCCAAATCTAGAAGATATCCTGCATTCAAGTGTCTTTAAGTACCTTCTTGGATGGAGGGATGTATAAGGCTTGTCAAGGAATATCTGAAATATGATTGTAATTAATTAATTACGAATCGACGAACAAGTCAATCCGTCCTAAATTATGCAATAAACTTGAGAGATCCTCAAATCTTACAGATGCTACTATGTACGTCAAAAAATATAGAACTTAACAAAATACAAGCTCATCTGACGCCACTGAATAGCGTCAATCCAACCGTCTCGTCAGGTCTGTTTTATACTGTAAAATATTACAGTAAAAGCATATCATACAGGAACTTCTGAAGCATGGAGCGTACATACATATATAAAATCAAAGAACAAGTGCCATGCTTCATATAGTCTCACAAATACATGCAAGTCCTATGTCTTTATAGTGAATAAACGAAAATCTTTTCGTTATCCGTTTAAGCGGCATCAATGATTATTTTCTTGAGGGCAATTAAAATTACACCTGAATGAATAGAGATCGTCACAATTAAATCTGATTTATCGTATTCTTGTAAATCCACCCGCACTTCTTTCAAAACTACATAGAAACTCATTACTTCCTCTGAAAAAATATTATTAAGTGGTTAAAAAGTTGACGATCAATAAGTGAAATGTTACAGATCAGATCCCAATATCCCAGATCAAAGAGCAATTACTCCCATCCTGTGCATGATAAAACATACAGAAAAGCTACAATCCGTCTGGAACGGATCGTCTGATACCCTATCCTCCTCTCTATAAAGTGGGCGTAGCCAAATTGCATTTCGTACTCAAATATGGCTATAACCTCGAACGTTTGAGGATGTTACATGTAAAATTTGATTAAAATCGGTTTTTTGATGAAAACGCCCCCAAAAAATGGGCATGGCCAAAACTGTTCTATGGGTGAATTGTAGGGAATCTGAATACCTAAATATTTGGACTTAACAAAATTTTAAATATAATTTAGTGAAGGTATGAAAAAGTGGGCGTGGCAGTGGGCGGATGTAAAAAAAATTACGCTTCTACTGTAACTTTTCGTCAGAAGCCCAGATATGAAATTTCATCGTCCTAGCTCAAAATTTAAGGCCCAAAAAGCGGTGACATACGGACGGACGGACGGACGGACGGACGGTCATCGCTCAATCGATTTCGCTATTGATGCTGATCACGAATATACAGCTCTGTGCAAAAAAATAGCACCATGTTGAATTTTGAACTTGCCATTTGCATTGGACACTATCTAAATGGCGTAATATTTTATGGACCGATGAGTCTAAAATTGTTTTATTTGGGACTCCTGGAAGCAGAACATTCGTTCGCAGGCCAAAAAACCAGGAGTTTAAATTACAATACGAGATTACGCACGGCGGCGCAAAAATCAACGTATGGGGATGCTTTTCCTATTATGGTACTGGTCCCATATTTCGGATCAAACCAGTAATGACCGCTGGAGTTTATGTGGACATTATGAGGGAGATCATGCTCCCTTACGCAGAGTGGAATATGCCTCTCAAGTGGGTCTTGCAACAAGACAACGACCCAAAGCATACCAGCAAACTGGCCAAAGATTTTTTCAGAAGGAATAGGGTCCCGGTTATGGAATGACCGGTTCAGTCTCCAGACCTGATCACAATCGTAACTCTTTGGACTGATGTAAAGAAAGCCGTGTTTAAGAAAAAACCGAAAATACATTGCAGTTGTGGGAAACTGTGCTGGCTGGCTGAGAGATATTGCACTCAAGCATTAATCGACTCCATGCCAAGACGTTGCGCCGCTGAGCTTAAAAGTAAAGGTCATAAGACCAAATATTAAGGTTCTTCTTTAATTTAAAATTAAAAAACCTTCCAATTTTTTGGAAATTTTTATTTTACTTATGAATTTTTATTTTTGGTGCTATTACTTTGCACACCTCAAAATTGATCTTTTTTGTTTATATGCTTATAACTTTTTTATTTTTTGTTATAATAAATGAATTTTTATGTTTCTAAATTACTTTTACTTTACTTTTAATATTTCAAAAAAAGTAATATTCAAATCCGCATTGACTTTTAAAATATTCCTTTCATAAGACTTCTAAGATGAGTGGTGCTATTTTTTTGCACAGAGCTGTATATACTTTATAGGGTCTATCTCGATTATTTCTCTATGTTACAAAATATGTGTCAAACTTAATATACCCTTAGGATAGGGTATAACGAGCAGCTTTTGATGGATAGAAAAGGTCAACTTATACAAAAATCTCTTGAGCCATTCATTGATTGACCTAAACACATTTCATGATACTCAAGCCAGGCAACTGTTGGATATTGAGTTTCCAAATCATTAGCAGAGATCAATTTAACATATTGATCAATTTCCTACGAAGGAGCAATGAAGAAAAATTCCTACAAAGCTTACATAGAAATTCTTTGCTCCGTCAGAAAAAACAATGGAACGTTCTGAAAAATTAAAATTTAATAAAAAACCATTTTTATACCCTATCCTAAGGGTATATTAATTTTGACACATAGTTTGTAACATAGAGAAATAATTGAGATAGACCCTATATAGCGAAATCGATTGAGCGATGACCGTCCGTCCGTATGCCACCGCTTTTTGGGCCTTAAATTTTGAGCTAGGACGATGAAATTTCATATCTGGGCATCTGAGAAAAAGATACAGTACAAGTGTAAAAAATTTTTAAATCCGCCCACTGCCACGCCCACTTTTTCATAACTTCATTAAATTATATGAAACCGAAAACTTTTGTTAAGACCAAATATTTTGGCATTCAGATTCCCTACATTTCACCCATAGAACAGTTTTGGCCACGCCCACTTTTTGGGGGCGTTTTCATCAAAAAACCGATTTTGATAAAATTTTACATGTAACATTCTCAAACGTTCGAGTTTATAGCCATATTTGAGTACGAAATGCAATTTGGCCACGCCCACTTTATAGAGAGAAGGATAGGGTATCAGACGATCCGTTCCAGACGGATTGTAGCTTTTCTGTATGTTTATTTTTAATTTTTTTTTTTTATTTTTATAGAAGTTTGCCTATAATATTTATTTCTTTTGGTATACTAGGGACATCGAACTGTCCACTAACTCCTAGATGCTCCAGTACTTTCATCATATGGAATAGCGTTTTCAGCTGGTTAGTTTTAATGTCTCTCCTATATTCGTGCAGAAGTTTTGTCGCCTCCGCAACAAATTTTGGTTAGTCCCAGCAAGCCTTCTCGAACTTATCGATGAAATTAGTTATGATATCTTGGATCATTTTGTGGCTACTATGAATAACATAAATTAATAAGTCTTATTTATACTGAAATTTTTCTCGCTCATTGATCGTGCTCTATGTAAAAAAAATCCATACACATGTCCTATCTCATATGGAGAAATACAAAGGAGATAATTCACTGCCCTCTGACGTGGATAAACACACACACACACACACAGATTCAATCATTAACTCTCCTTTCAAGTTCGATATCTAATTTCGTTCGGACAGTGGTCCCAATAATCAAAAATGTTTCTCTAGCAGATATTTGGACTCCATCACAAAATCTATCCGTATACTTTGTCTCAAGACAAAGAGGAACAACGGAGAAATCATATCCATTGACTTATCAATAATTAGTCTGGCATAAACACAGAGACCAATTTCGTGGTCCCAATAATCAAAAATGCTTCTCTAGCAGATATAAGTGAACTCCATCAAAGAATGTATCCATATACAATGTCTCATATGGAGAAAAACAAACATGTTTGATCACGCTCTAATCAATGATGATCTATTCGCATACATTGTCTCATATGTACATATGTGTATGTGATTATTTTAGAGTCGATGCAAAATGTTTGCGCCCTATATAAGCTCTAATTTTAAGACTACGAATTATCAGTTTTATTATAACATCACACGAGTGAACTCTTTGTTGTTACATAAATACGTACATATGTATAATGAATTCCTTAAAGCAACTTGGCAAAATTAAGCCATTAGAACCCCTCAAATCGTTGGAGTTGGAAAAACGATATCCCATCTTCAAAGTGCTACAGTGTCAAACCAAATATGGGAATCGTATTTTGGTAGAATTGGACGAGCTTAAGGTGTTTCTGCCGGTACGCTTCAATACGATGGACGAGGATGCTGTGAAGGTACTATCATCAAGTGAGATAGAGGTGGTGCAAGCAGTAGGAAATTCTTTTGAGCTGGAATTTTACCCCCTCTCAGAGGATGCATCCAACTTGGAAGAGGTGAATATACCTACTTCGCAGCCTTTTATGTAAAAATTGTTAAAACATTACCTAAGACAAAAATAAACATGCAGAAAAGCTACAATCCGTCTGGAACGGATCGTATGATACCCTATCCTCCTCTCTATAAAGTGGGCGCGGCCAAATTGCATTTTGTACTCAAATATATCTATAATGTCGCACGTTTGATGATGTTACATGTAAAATTTTATCAAAATAGGTTTTTTGATGATAACGCCCCCAAAAAGTGGGCGTGGCCAAAACTGTTCTATGGGTGAAATGTAGGGAATCTGAGTGCCTAAATATTTGGTCTTAACAAAATTTTTCGGTTTCATATAATTTAGTGAAGTTATAAAAAAGTAGGCGTGGCAGTGGGCGGATGTAAAAAACTTTTTCACTTGTACTGTATCTTTTTCTTGGAAGCCCAGATATGAAATTTTAGCGTCCTAGTTAAAAATTGAAGGCCCAAAAATCGGTTTTGTGATGAAAACGCCCCCAAAAAGTGGGCGTGGCCAAAATTTTTGTATGGGTGGATTGTAGGGAATCTGAATGCCTAAATATTTGGTCTTAACAAAATTTTTCGGTTTCATATAATTTAGTGAAGTTATGAAAAAGTGGGCGTGGCAGTGGGCGGATTTCAAACATTTTTACACTTGTACTGTATCTTTTTCTCAGAAGCCCAGATATGAAATTTCATAGTTCTAGCTCAAAATTTAAGGCCCAAAAAGCGGTGACATACGGATGGACGGACGGACGGTCATCGTTCAATCGATTTCGCTATTGATGCTGATCACGAATATATATACCTTAAAGGGTCTATCTCGATTATTTCTCTATGTTACAAACTATGTGTCAAACTTAATATACCCTTAGGATAGGGTATAAAAATTGATTTATTGTGTATTTTTCTTCCGGAGATAAAACCATATAAGCCCAGAGCAGAAAAACGTAGATTTCTTGATGAACACAGTTCCCTACCATATAGATATAAAAGACGATTAATAAAATAAGTATGATACTATTTTGTAAACAACCAAAATTCTTTATACTTAATAATTGTACTTTTTATATTCGTGCAGGAAATAGATTGTTTCGGTACTGGCAAAATGGTGTTGTCATATTCCTGACACATGTTAAATTCTTCAAAGATTCATAGTTTGTGTGCTCCACGTTTATAAAAACAAATAAATATTTAATAAATATTAAAACAAAATTGCTATTTAAAAGAAAAACAATTTTATTTTAGCTCAAGAATTTATTTAACAGGTAAACATTTTGCAAAGCACAGCATTTGCTATGGGACAAACATTTTGTTACATTAGGATGGAGACGATTTAATTCTTTTAAACTCGGGCAGCCAACTTCTTCAATATTTATTATTTCAACATTTTCATCATGAAGTAACTCTTTCAACCATTGTGGTTTTTTGGTTCCTTTGACATAAACAATAGTATTTTTGATCTGTTCTCGAAGATATTTTCTAACTTCTTGGAATTTCATAAATCCACCATCCCAAGTTAAACCATGATAATTCTGATAAAACCAATGAGCTTGTTTCGTTAGTGCTGGTGATAGTTGATCATAGTTGAATGGAGGTTTTAAGATGAAATGATGATGTTGACCATTGTGTAGCTATGCTATTTCCTTAGCGATAAAGTTGTTATTTTGACATTTAAAGCCTTGAGCATCGAAAATGAAATACATTTTGTGTGGTATGAGTATGTGTGTCTCCTCAATTAAAGTTGGCCTTCAACTAACAATTATACTTCTTGAGGAACTATCTGACTCAATGGATTATAATTTATAATACGATCATGTAACATCAAGCAGTATGCTGACGTGTTAGCAGGAATTATTTTTGATGTTTTGATTTCAATGCGAATGTCGACTGGTCCATTTTTTATTAATTCACTCTGATGTCTACAATCTATTACGAAAATAGTCGTTTGAGACTTGAATGTATCTCTTGATAATAATGGTTCTGCAACAGATCGATTATAGTAGGTTTTTGAAAATCACAATACATCTTGTACAGTAAACTGTAGTTGTTTTTATCAAATGCTAGATTTAACTCTTTACATGGATAGGAATCAGATTCAGAATTTAAATAGGCTTTCACATTATAATTAGTTCGATTTCCATTTGCAGAGCAATATAATGTAGTGTGGTATCTCCAATTGAAATACTTCCAAATATGATGATTGGTACTAGGTAGTGCTGGATATTCATATAGATCCCAGTTCCGAAAAACAATTATTAATAGGTTTGTACAGCTTTAATTTATAAGTATCATTCAATGTAATATGGGGAATTTTCCACTGTACATACTTTGAACAAATTAAGGAATTTTCATCGGTTCATAAAAGTGTTAGAATTAAATCATGCATGAATTAAATCTTTTGTAGTTTTTAGCAAATTCTAGGAATTTATGTAAAGGTATGCAAAAATTAAAAAAACGTCGATTGATATATCATATATCATAGCACTTTCATTTTTATTTAAGGAAATATAATTTTAATAGTTGAAGTTATACCAACACTACGATTGCTATCGATTTCGACACTATTTAATTCATAGCGAATTTCATCGAACAAAAAAGCCCCTTCGTTATTTATAAGTTTTATATTCGCGACTGCCATTCCATCAGTTTTCTTAAAATATTAAGATTTTGATGTTGAACACAAATTTGTATAATGTCATTTTTCTCGAAATTATTTAAATACGGCGATTGTGTGTTTCAATTTTGAGATACTCTCCTCAAACTTTGGTTCTTCGAAAATGCTCAGCATGACTTGAAAGATTTGATTTAATTTTTCAATTTGTACCCTTGTGACAATAGAAATTGCTGATTTCGTACAGTGAGTTTTGAGGTTCTCTTATCAGACGTTGATTGTATAGTAAAAGGCTTAATGGGAATATCTGCTTTTTTATACCCTATCCCAAGGGTATATTAAGTTTGACACATAGTTTGTAACATAGAGAAATAATCGAGATAGACCCTATAAAGTATATATATTCGTGATCAGCATCAATAGCGAAATCGATTGAGCGATGACCGTCCGTCCGTCCGTCCGTATGTCACCGCTTTTTGGGCCTTAAATTTTGAGCTAGGACGATGAAATTTCATATCTGGGCTTCTGAGAAAAAGATACAGTACAAGTGTAAAAATTTTTGAAATCCGCCCACTGCCACGCCCACTTTTTCATAACTTCACTAAATTATATGAAACCGAAAAATTTTGTTAAGACCAAATATTTAGGCATTTAGATTCCCTACAATCCACCCATACAAAAATTTTGGCCACGCCCACTTTTTGGGGGCGTTTTCATCACAAAACCGATTTTTGGGCCTTCAATTTTTAACTAGGACGCTAAAATTTCATATCTGGGCTTCCAAGAAAAAGATACAGTACAAGTGTAAAATTTTTTTACATCCGCCCACTGCCACGCCCACTTTTTTATAACTTCACTAAATTATATGAAACCGAAAAATTTTGTTAAGACCAAATATTTAGGCATTCAGATTCCCTACAATCCACCCATACAAAAGTTTTGGGCACGCCCACTTTTGGGGGGCGTTATCATCAAAAAACCTATTTTGATAAAATTTTACATGTAACATCCTCAAACGTTCGACATTATAGCTATATTTGAGTACAATATGCAATTTGGCCATGCCCACTTTATAGAGAGGAGGATAGGGTATCATACGATCCACTCCAGACGGATTGTAGCTTTTCTGTATGTTTATAATTAGAGATGTGAGATGAGCTGTCATATATTATCATTAATATGATTTAAGATGCAATCGCACTACTAGTTCGTATTTGTGTCAGTTGTATACATGCTTACAGACAATGCAAACTATATAGTTATTTTAAGGAAGATGAGCTCAACCTTAAACATATGTATATACAATGATCATATAAATTCCGATATGACATTCAGTCAATTCAAAGAATTGAATTCAACTTGTTGGAAACATTCGTACAGATTCTTGTTTATTAACAAATATTGCAGCGTAAATGAAAGACGGTATAATAAATCATTTAAAGACCTTATATAAAACGATTCAGTTATTCAACAACTGTATACATTGGTATATATACCACGGATCTATGCTCTTCTGAATCATCTCTATTTCGAATTTATTGGAAACAGCCCTGTTGAAGGAACAGCCCTGTTGAGAACAGCCCTGTTGAAGGAAAAGCCCTGTTGAAAACAGCCCTGTTGAAGGAACAACCCTGTTGAAGGAACAGCCCTGTTGAGTGAATAGCCCTGTTGACGGAATAATCCTATTTTGCAATTACCCTATTTGCAATTCGTTCGCACACATAAATATGGATATAAATGAAAACCTAGAAATGCTTTAAAGAAGAAATATAAGTTGCTCCAAACTGGAAAAACTATGAAGAAAACAGTTTTTGAAAATACTTTTAAACCAATAATTGAACCTTTAAAAGAAGTCTCGAAAAAGGTCCAGAGTGAGGATACTTAAAATACTAATAAAATGAAAGATATATATGAAACAGTAAAACGACAATTAAAATTTTAAAGCCCACCAGAAGAAAAGGAACAATTTAAGTAGAGTTTCGAGTACTCATCTCTGGCACCATTGTTATCGACTTCAGCAACAAGAGATGAAGATCCTTCATTTAGAACACGATAGTCTCAATCAAAGTACTCCATTCAATCGATCATCACCATCAAATGAGAATCGTGACAAGATCTATGATCCACATTTCGATTCGCAATCAAATTCTACGAAACTAGGTATGTATGTATATCAACATTTTCAATCAACGAACACCATGATTTCGTTATTGACGATGAAATCTTCAGTGGAAGAGATGGGCTCTATGAGCTGATTTTACGTAAAAACCCTAGAAAAGTACGGTATACTACTAAGTATTTACAAAAATACCGAAAAATATCACATAAGACCAATGTGAAAATGAGAAACTATGATAGTGCTTCCCAAATTAAAGGTAACAAAGGCCAAAAGTATAAATATATTATTCACCCTATCAGAGAGCGTTAAAAGAAAAACTGGTAAAGCATATACTAATTCATTCGATATGACATTGGTACTCTAGTATTAATTGTAGTGGGAAAACCCCAATGAATTCGTTGATAGATTACGATCTATAATCGCACCCGAAAAAACCTGACGATAATAATTTTCGCAAAGATTTCGCGAAGCAAATATCATATTCAGTTAGTTAAATCCATTCATTACTGGTACCTTTATAGATATACCAGCCTAATATATACTATTATCTGCACCTACAATCCTTACAATTTTTGATTGCCCTAGTATACATAGCTCTGGATATATAAATATTATAGTACGTGGAGATTTTCATATGGATCTTCAGAGAAACAATAATTTATTTCGTAATTTTCGGACTAATTGGAATATTATGGGTGTAGGCATCATAAACATTTCAAATGCGACTCATTTTAAGCCTAACTGTTCTGAAAGCCTTCTTCATCTAATTCTTACCTCAAATTTGAATTTAGTTAAATTGTACAAGCAGATAGGACTCCTTGGTATTCCATCCTACCATGACTTAATATTTCACATTAATGAGCCAGAATTATTTCTGGGTGTTTTTCGAAGCCCTTTATATTTTTGTTGGGAAGCCTACAGCCTATTTCTTTCAAAATTTAATTCAATCGCTCTTTGAACGGTATGTACCAATTAAGTCCAAAAGGTTAAGGGATGCTAGAGAACCATGGTTTTCTGATAATATAAAGATGCAAATTGCCGATAGGAATAAGATATATTATCACCAACGAGCAAAATTACAGATCGATAAGGAACAAACTAACTACTGAAATCTAAAATGCTAAGGTGAAATGGTTTTTACTCCTCAAAGCTTAGCTTAAATCAATCTTCCTCAGATCTACGGAAGAACCTTAGAACATTGAAAGTTATTGATAAAGCCTCATTGTCATGTGATTTAGATCCAAATCTCTTGACGGATAATTTTCTCAGCTCTATTTCTAGCCATATAAATAATATAACAAAGATGTATTCTACAAAATGATCAATCAAATAGTCTAGTCCTTCAATATATGTATATCTAAATATGATGTTCTAAAGGCAGTAACTAGTATCAAATCAAACGCAATAGAATTTGATGAAATAAATTTGAGATTTTTCAAACTCATTCTACCGTAGATATACATACATATTATACCTTAACACATATTATTAATTTTTGTATCATGAGTTGACAATTCCAAGCAGTTGAAAATACGTTAAGGTAGTTCCTGTGCTGAAAAACTGTACTAGAAATAGACCCGATGAGTTCAGACAAAAAAGCATTTTGTCATGTCTCTCAAAAGTCTTGGAAGTTCTAATGAGAAATCAAATCACATATTGACCTGAATAATATACTATCTCTGGATCAATCTGATTTCAGGTCAAAACATAGTTGTATCATCGCCACTGTTGAAATCATGAATGACATAAAACAACAGTTTGACCAGAATAATATTTCCATTTTGTGTCTGTTAGATTTTTCCAAGGCTTTTGATAATTGGGATCACTTTCTTGTGCTGAAAAACTAAGGCAACTGTAAAATTTTAACCAAAACTCTGTAATTTTGATTTCTTAGTAACAGATTTCAACAAGTCAGTACAGCCTCATGGATTTCTCAGTCTTTGGAAGTACACTCTGGGGTTCCACAAGGATCTCTTTTAAGTCCTTTATTATTCTCCCTCTGTATTTTTCTATATAACAATCGGCCTCATTAAAGACTCCGTTGCAATAAGCTCTGTCTTAATCCAACAAAATCAAAAGCTTAGGTCATATCTATCAACTATGTAGATCCAAATTTCTTAGAAAACTCTAAATCTTATGGGTACGACTATATCCTATGTACATAGATGAGGCTAACAACCTATGCATTTATCTTAATAGTATCTACACTCTTCTGCGAAGCTTATATTATCTACATATGTAATTAAGCGGATTTATTTTGGCATTCGTCAAATATGCGTAACATAAAACTAAAACTTGTGAGAGCTCTGTTTCTACCAATTAGAAATTACGCTGTGCTAATATGTATATAGCAATCCTAACTCATCGACTTTCCGTAAATTGGATTTGGTATTTAATTCAGCAATACACTATGAGTATGGTCTCCGAAAATTTGACTGTATTTCAAGGTTTTCGCATTCTATCACTGACTGTTCACTTAGGCAGCATATCAACATTAGAAATTGCATTTTTCTCTTTAACATTCTAAGAACCCTATATTGATCGTTATCTCTATGAAAAACTGGACTTTGCTCAATCAATTCGGACAATAAAAATTTTTGTTCACGCCATACATCTTTTCCATTTGAGACAATGTATGCGAATAGATCATCATTGATTAGAGCGTGATCAAACATGTTTGTTTTTCTCCATATGAGACATTGTATATGGATACATTCTTTGATGGAGTTCACTTATTTCTGATAGAGAAGCATTTTTGATTATTGGGACCACGAAATTGGTCTCTGCGTTTATGCAAGACTAATTATTGATAAGTCAATGGATATGATTTCTCCGTTGTTCCTCTTTGTCTTGAGAACGAGAAATAATCTTACTACCCAAGACTTAGCAGTGATTTACAAAAAATAGAAATGAGTGAAACGTTATGACAATTGAAATCAATATAAAAACATACAGAAAAGCTACAATCCGTCTGGAACGGATCGTATGATACCCTATCCTCCTCTCTATTAAGTGGGCGTGGCCAAAACTTTTGTATGCCTAAATATTTGGTCTTAACAAAATTTTTCGGTTTCATACAATTTAGTGAAGGTATGAAAAAGTGGGCGTGGCAGTGGGCGGATTTCAAAAATGTTTACACTTGTACTGTATCTTTTTCTCAGAAGCCCAGATATGAAATTTCATCGTCCTAGCTCAAAATTTAAGGCCCAAAAAGCGGTGACATACGGACGGACGGACGGACGGTCATCGCTCAATCGATTTCGCTATTGGTGCTGATCACGAATATATATACTTTATAGGGTCTATCTCGATTATTTCTCTATGTTACAAACTATGTGTCAAACTTAATATACCCTTAGGATAGGGTATAAAAAGTATACGGATAGATTTTTTGATGGAGTCCACATATCTGTTATAGAAGCATTTTTATACCCTATCCTAAGGGTATATTAAGTTTGACACATAATTTGTAACATAGAGAAATAATCGAGATAGACCCTATAAAGTATATATATTCGTGATCAGCATCAATAGCGAAATCGATTGAGCGATGACCGTCCGTCCGTCCGTCCGTATGTCACCGCTTTTTGGGCCTTAAATTTTGAGCTAGGACGATGAAATTTCATATCTGGGCTTCTGAGAAAAAGATACAGTACAAGTGTAAAATTTTTTTAAATCCGCCCACTGCCACGCCCACTTTTTCATAACTTCACTAAATTATATGAAACCGAAAAATTTTGTTAAGACCAAATATTTAGGCATTTAGATTCCCTACAATCCACCCATACAAAAATTTTGGCCACGCCCACTTTTTGGGGGCGTTTTCATCACAAAACCGATTTTTGGGCCTTCAATTTTTAACTAGGACGCTAAAATTTCATATCTGGGCTTCCAAGAAAAAGATACAGTACAAGTGTAAAATTTTTTTACATCCGCCCACTGCCACGCCCACTTTTTTATAACTTCACTAAATTATATGAAACCGAAAAATTTTGTTAAGACCAAATATTTAGGCATTCAGATTCCCTACAATCCACCCATACAAAAGTTTTGGGCACGCCCACTTTTGGGGGGCGTTATCATCAAAAAACCTATTTTGATAAAATTTTACATGTAACATCCTCAAACGTTCGACATTATAGCTATATTTGAGTACAATATGCAATTTGGCCATGCCCACTTTATAGAGAGGAGGATAGGGTATCATACGATCCACTCCAGACGGATTGTAGCTTTTCTGTATGTTTATAATTAGAGATGTGAGATGAGCTGTCATATATTATCATTAATATGATTTAAGATGCAATCGCACTACTAGTTCGTATTTGTGTCAGTTGTATACATGCTTACAGACAATGCAAACTATATAGTTATTTTAAGGAAGATGAGCTCAACCTTAAACATATGTATATACAATGATCATATAAATTCCGATATGACATTCAGTCAATTCAAAGAATTGAATTCAACTTGTTGGAAACATTCGTACAGATTCTTGTTTATTAACAAATATTGCAGCGTAGATGAAAGACGGTATAATAAATCATTTAAAGACCTTATATAAAACGATTCAGTTATTCAACAACTGTATACATTGGTATATATACCACAGATCTATGCTCTTCTGAATCATCTCTATTTCGAATTTATTGGAAACAACCCTGTTGAAGGAACAGCCCTGTTGAGAACAGCCCTGTTGAAGGAAAAGCCCTGTTGAAAACAGCCCTGTTGAAGGAACAACCCTGTTGAAGGAACAGCCCTGTTGAGTGAATAGCCCTGTTGACGGAATAATCCTATTTTGCAATTACCCTATTTGCAATTCGTTCGCACACATAAATATGGATATAAATGAAAACCTAGAAATGCTTTAAAGAAGAAATATAAGTTGCTCCAAACTGGAAAAACTATGAAGAAAACAGTTTTTGAAAATACTTTTAAACCAATAATTGAACCTTTAAAAGAAGTCTCGAAAAAGGTCCAGAGTGAGGATACTTAAAATACTAATAAAATGAAAGATATATATGAAACAGTAAAACGACAATTAAAATTTTAAAGCCCACCAGAAGAAAAGGAACAATTTAAGTAGAGTTTCGAGTACTCATCTCTGGCACCATTGTTATCGACTTCAGCAACAAGAGATGAAGATCCTTCATTTAGAACACGATAGTCTCAATCAAAGTACTCCATTCAATCGATCATCACCATCAAATGAGAATCGTGACAAGATCTATGATCCACATTTCGATTCGCAATCAAATTCTACGAAACTAGGTATGTATGTATATCAACATTTTCAATCAACGAACACCATGATTTCGTTATTGACGATGAAATCTTCAGTGGAAGAGATGGGCTCTATGAGCTGATTTTACGTAAAAACCCTAGAAAAGTACGGTATACTACTAAGTATTTACAAAAATACCGAAAAATATCACATAAGACCAATGTGAAAATGAGAAACTATGATAGTGCTTCCCAAATTAAAGGTAACAAAGGCCAAAAGTATAAATATATTATTCACCCTATCAGAGAGCGTTAAAAGAAAAACTGGTAAAGCATATACTAATTCATTCGATATGACATTGGTACTCTAGTATTAATTGTAGTGGGAAAACCCCAATGAATTCGTTGATAGATTACGATCTATAATCGCACCCGAAAAAACCTGACGATAATAATTTTCGCAAAGATTTCGCGAAGCAAATATCATATTCAGTTAGTTAAATCCATTCATTACTGGTACCTTTATAGATATACCAGCCTAATATATACTATTATCTGCACCTACAATCCTTACAATTTTTGATTGCCCTAGTATACATAGCTCTCATATGGATCTTCAGAGAAACAATAATTTATTTCGTAATTTTCGGACTAATTGGAATATTATGGGTGTAGGCATCATAAACATTTCAAATGCGACTCATTTTAAGCCTAACTGTTCTGAAAGCCTTCTTCATCTAATTCTTACCTCAAATTTGAATTTAGTTAAATTGTACAAGCAGATAGGACTCCTTGGTATTCCATCCTACCATGACTTAATATTTCACATTAATGAGCCAGAATTATTTCTGGGTGTTTTTCGAAGCCCTTTATATTTTTGTTGGGAAGCCTACAGCCTATTTCTTTCAAAATTTAATTCAATCGCTCTTTGAACGGTATGTACCAATTAAGTCCAAAAGGTTAAGGGATGCTAGAGAACCATGGTTTTCTGATAATATAAAGATGCAAATTGCCGATAGGAATAAGATATATTATCACCAACGAGCAAAATTACAGATCGATAAGGAACAAACTAACTACTGAAATCTAAAATGCTAAGGTGAAATGGTTTTTACTCCTCAAAGCTTAGCTTAAATCAATCTTCCTCAGATCTACGGAAGAACCTTAGAACATTGAAAGTTATTGATAAAGCCTCATTGTCATGTGATTTAGATCCAAATCTCTTGACGGATAATTTTCTCAGCTCTATTTCTAGCCATATAAATAATATAACAAAGATGTATTCTACAAAATGATCAATCAAATAGTCTAGTCCTTCAATATATGTATATCTAAATATGATGTTCTAAAGGCAGTAACTAGTATCAAATCAAACGCAATAGAATTTGATGAAATAAATTTGAGATTTTTCAAACTCATTCTACCGTAGATATACATACATATTATACCTTAACACATATTATTAATTTTTGTATCATGAGTTGACAATTCCAAGCAGTTGAAAATACGTTAAGGTAGTTCCTGTGCTGAAAAACTGTACTAGAAATAGACCCGATGAGTTCAGACAAAAAAGCATTTTGTCATGTCTCTCAAAAGTCTTGGAAGTTCTAATGAGAAATCAAATCACATATTGACCTGAATAATATACTATCTCTGGATCAATCTGATTTCAGGTCAAAACATAGTTGTATCATCGCCACTGTTGAAATCATGAATGACATAAAACAACAGTTTGACCAGAATAATATTTCCATTTTGTGTCTGTTAGATTTTTCCAAGGCTTTTGATAATTGGGATCACTTTCTTGTGCTGAAAAACTAAGGCAACTGTAAAATTTTAACCAAAACTCTGTAATTTTGATTTCTTAGTAACAGATTTCAACAAGTCAGTACAGCCTCATGGATTTCTCAGTCTTTGGAAGTACACTCTGGGGTTCCACAAGGATCTCTTTTAAGTCCTTTATTATTCTCCCTCTGTATTTTTCTATATAACAATCGGCCTCATTAAAGACTCCGTTGCAATAAGCTCTGTCTTAATCCAACAAAATCAAAAGC
Source organism: Xylota sylvarum (assembly GCA_905220385.1). Taxonomy (NCBI): domain Eukaryota; kingdom Metazoa; phylum Arthropoda; class Insecta; order Diptera; family Syrphidae; genus Xylota; species Xylota sylvarum. The sequence goes on along the minus strand of LR999958.1, from coordinate 81,169,574 downwards.
TTAGGTCATATCTATCAACTATGTAGATCCAAATTTCTTAGAAAACTCTAAATCTTATGGGTACGACTATATCCTATGTACATAGATGAGGCTAACAACCTATGCATTTATCTTAATAGTATCTACACTCTTCTGCGAAGCTTATATTATCTACATATGTAATTAAGCGGATTTATTTTGGCATTCGTCAAATATGCGTAACATAAAACTAAAACTTGTGAGAGCTCTGTTTCTACCAATTAGAAATTACGCTGTGCTAATATGTATATAGCAATCCTAACTCATCGACTTTCCGTAAATTGGATTTGGTATTTAATTCAGCAATACACTATGAGTATGGTCTCCGAAAATTTGACTGTATTTCAAGGTTTTCGCATTCTATCACTGACTGTTCACTTAGGCAGCATATCAACATTAGAAATTGCATTTTTCTCTTTAACATTCTAAGAACCCTATATTGATCGTTATCTCTATGAAAAACTGGACTTTGCTCAATCAATTCGGACAATAAAAATTTTTGTTCACGCCATACATCTTTTCCATTTGAGACAATGTATGCGAATAGATCATCATTGATTAGAGCGTGATCAAACATGTTTGTTTTTCTCCATATGAGACATTGTATATGGATACATTCTTTGATGGAGTTCACTTATTTCTGATAGAGAAGCATTTTTGATTATTGGGACCACGAAATTGGTCTCTGCGTTTATGCAAGACTAATTATTGATAAGTCAATGGATATGATTTCTCCGTTGTTCCTCTTTGTCTTGAGAACGAGAAATAATCTTACTACCCAAGACTTAGCAGTGATTTACAAAAAATAGAAATGAGTGAAACGTTATGACAATTGAAATCAATATAAAAACATACAGAAAAGCTACAATCCGTCTGGAACGGATCGTATGATACCCTATCCTCCTCTCTATAAAATGGGCGTGACCAAATTGCATATTGTACTCAAATATAGCTATAATGTCGAACGTTTGAGGATGTTACATGTAAAATTTTATCAAAATAGGTTTTTTGATGATAACGCCCCCAAAAAGTGGGCGTGACCAAAACTGTTCTATGGGTGAATTGTAGGGAATCTAAATACCCAAATATTTGGTCTTAACAAAATTTTTCGGTTTCATGTAATTTAGTGAAGTTATAAAAAAGTAGGCGTGGCAGTGGGCGGATGTAAAAAAATTTTACACTTGTACTGTATCTTTTTCTTGGAAGCCCAGATATGAAATTTCAGCGTCCTAGTTAAACATTTAAGGCCCAAAAATCGGTTTTGTGATGAAAACGCCCCCAAAAAGTGGGCGTGGCCAAAACTTTTGTATGGGTGGATTGTAGGGAATCTGAATGCCTAAATATTTGGTCTTAACAAAATTTTTCGGTTTCATATAATTTAGTGAAGTTATGAAAAAGTGGGCGTGGCAGTGGGCGGATTTCAAAAATTTTTACACTTGTACTGTATCTTTTTCTCAGAAGCCCAGATATAAAATTTCATCGTCCTAGCTCAAAATTTAAGGCCCAAAAAGCGGTGACATACGGACGGACGGACGGACGGACGGACGGACGGACGGACGGTCATCGCTCAATCGATTTCGCTATTGATGCTGATCACGAATATATATACTTTATAGGGTCTATCTCGATTATTTCTCTATGTTACAAACTATGTGTCAAACTTAATATACCCTTAGGATAGGGTATAAACATACAGAAAAGCTACAATCCGTCTGGAACGGATCGTATGATACCCTATCCTCCTCTCTATTAAGTGGGCGTGGCCAAAACTTTTGTATGCCTAAATATTTGGTCTTAACAAAATTTTTCGGTTTCATACAATTTAGTGAAGGTATGAAAAAGTGGGCGTGGCAGTGGGCGGATTTCAAAAATGTTTACACTTGTACTGTATCTTTTTCTCAGAAGCCCAGATATGAAATTTCATCGTCCTAGCTCAAAATTTAAGGCCCAAAAAGCGGTGACATACGGACGGACGGACGGACGGTCATCGCTCAATCGATTTCGCTATTGGTGCTGATCACGAATATATATACTTTATAGGGTCTATCTCGATTATTTCTCTATGTTACAAACTATGTGTCAAACTTAATATACCCTTAGGATAGGGTATAAAAAGTATACGGATAGATTTTTTGATGGAGTCCACATATCTGTTATAGAAGCATTTTTATACCCTATCCTAAGGGTATATTAAGTTTGACACATAATTTGTAACATAGAGAAATAATCGAGATAGACCCTATAAAGTATATATATTCGTGATCAGCATCAATAGCGAAATCGATTGAGCGATGACCGTCCGTCCGTCCGTCCGTATGTCACCGCTTTTTGGGCCTTAAATTTTGAGCTAGGACGATGAAATTTCATATCTGGGCTTCTGAGAAAAAGATACAGTACAAGTGTAAACATTTTTGAAATCCGCCCACTGCCACGCCCACTTTTTCATAACTTCACTAAATTATATGAAACCGAAAAATTTTGTTAAGACCAAATATTTAGGCATTCAGATTCCCTACAATCCACCCATACAAAAGTTTTGGCCACGCCCACTTTTTGGGGGCGTTTTCATCCCAAAACCGATTTTTGGGCCTTCAATTATTAACTAGGACGCTGAAATTTCATATCTGGGCTTCCAAGAAAAAGATACAGTACAAGTGTAAATTTTTTTTACATCCGCCCATTGCCACGCCTACTTTTTTATAACTTCACTAAATTATATGAAACCGAAAAATTTTGTTAAGACCAAATATTTAGGTATACAGTTTTGGTCACGCCCACTTTTTGGGGGCGTTTTCATCAAAAAACCGATTTTGATAAAATTTTACATGTAACATCCTCAAACGTTCGACATTATAGCTATATTTGAGTACAATATGCAATTTGGCCATGCCCACTTTATAGAGAGGAGGATAGGGTATCATACGATCCGTTCCAGACGGATTGTAGCTTTTCTGTATGTTTGATTATGGGGACCACTGTACGGACGAGATTGGTCTCTGTGTATAGACTAACTATTGATACATATGTATGTAAGTCAATGGATATGATTTGTCCTTTGTTCCTCTTTGTCTTGAGACAAAGTATACGGATAGATTTTGTGATGGAGTCCAAATATCTGCTAGAGAAACATTTTTGATTATTGGGACCACTGTCCGAACGAAATTAGATATCGAACTTGAAAGGATAGTTAATGATTGAATCTGTGTGTGTGTGTGTGTGTGTGTTTATCCAAGTCAAAGGGCAGTGAATTATCCTTTGTTCTCCTTTGTATTTCTCCATATGAGATAGGACATGTGTATGGATTTTTTTTACATAGAGCACGATCAATGAGCGAGAAAAATTTCAGTATAAATAAGACTTATTAATTTATGTTATTCATAGTAGCCACAAAATTATCCAAGATATCATAACTAATTTCATCGAAAAGTTCGAGAAGGCTTGCTGGGATTACCCAGAATTTGTTGCGGAGGCGACAAAACTTCTGCAGGAATATAGGAGAGACATTAAAACTAACCAGCTGAAAACGCTATTCCATATGATGAAAGTACTGGAGCATCTAGGAGTTAGTGGACAGTTCGATGTCCCTAGTATACCAAAAGAAATAAATGTTATAGGCAAACTTCTATAAAAATAAAACATAAAATTTTAAAATAAAAATGGTTTTTTATTAAATTTTAATTTTTTAGAAGGTATTCTTTTTTCTGACGGAGCAAAGAATTTCTATATAAGCTTTGTAGGAATTTTTTTTCATTGCTTCTTCGTAGGAAATTGATCAATTGATGATCTGGAAACTCATTTTCCAACAGTCGTCTTGCTTCGGTATCATGAAATGTGTTTAGGTCAATCAATGGATGGCTCAAGAGATTTTTGTATAAGTTGACCTTTTCTATCCATCGAAAGTTGCTCGTTTTTTATCATGCACAGGATGGGAGTAATTGCTCTTTGATCTGGGATATTGGGATCTGATCTGTAACATTTCACTTATTGATCGTCAACATTTTAGCCACTTAATAATATTTTTTCAGAGGAAGTAATGAGTTTCTATGTAGTCTTGAAAGAAGTGCAGGTGGATTTACAACAATACGATAAATCAGATTTGATTGTGACGATCTCTATTCATTCAGGTGTAATTTTAATTGCCCTCAAGAAAATAATCATTGATGCCGCTTAAACGGATAACGAAAAGATTTTCGTTTATTCACCATAAAGACATAGGACTTGCATGTATTTGTGAGACTATATGAAGCATGGCACTTGTTCTTTGATTTTATATATGTATGTACGCTCCATGCTTAAGAAGTTCCTGTATGATATGCTTTTACTGTAATATTTTACAGTATAAAACAGACCTGACGAGACGGTTGGATTGACGCTATTCAGTGGCGTCAGATGAGCTTGTATTTTGTTAAGTTCTATATTTTCTGACGTACATAGTAGCATCTGTAAGATTTGAGGATCTCTCAAGTTTATTGCATAATTTAGGACGGATTGACTTGTTCGTCGATTCGTAATTAATTAATTACAATCATATTTCAGATATTCCTTGACAAGCCTTATACATCCCTCCATCCAAGAAGGTACTTAAAGACACTTGAATGCAGGATATCTTCTAGATTTGGATTCTTTCCCATTTTTAATAGAATTTAGAAATCTCGTGTATATCAGCGACTGTTCTCATAAAGTATTACTTGATGTATTTACATATGTGTATCACATTCATTCAATTTATGTCTTTTATACATTCAAATTTCCTATTCCTGACCCACTCTTATCAAATCAACATTACCCTGACTTATTATACTCCATGCCTTTATGAACGGTTACATAGCATAAAGCAAAGTTGACGAGATGTTTAGATCGATGCTATTGAGCGGCCTCAGATGAGCATGTGTTTTGTTAAGTTTTATATTTTTTCTGACATACAGTAGCATTTCATAGATCTGAGGATCTCTCAAGTTCGTTGCATAATTTAGGACGGATTGACTTGCTCGTCGATTCATGATTAATAAATTACAATCATATTTCAGATATTCCTTGACAAGCCTTATACATCCCTCTATCCAAGAAGGTACCTAAAGACACTTGAATGCAGGGCATCTTCCAAATTTGGATTCTTTCCCATATTTAATAGAATATAGAAATCTCGTGTATATCACCGACTGTTCTCATAAAGTATTACTTGATGTATATATGTACATATGTATGTATGATACACATTCATTAAATTTATTTATTTTTATTTTTCATATTTCCTATACCTGACCCACCTTTATCAAATCAATATTATGCTGACCCTGACTTGTGATAAACCATTATATTCCATGCCTTTATGAAAGGTTACACAGCATAAAATGGAGTTGACGAGACGTTTAGATCGATGCTATTGAATAGCGCCAGATGAGTGTGTATTTTGTCAAGTTCTATATTTTCTGACGTACATGCCTAGTAGCATTTCTAAAATCTGAGGATATTTCGAGTTCATTGCGTAATTTAGGACGGATTGACTTGCTCGTCAATTCATAATTAATAAATTACAATCATGTTTCTGATGCTCCTAGACAAGCCTTATATGTATGTACATAGGTACATCCCTTCATCTGCAGTACCTTCTTAAAGACACTTGATTGCTGATTATGTTCTAGATTTGGTTTCACTCCAATATTTAATGCATTATAAATATTTCGTAAGTACATATGTACATATGTATGTTACTCCGACTGTTCTTATAAAGTATTAATTAAGGTAAGTACATATGAATGTTTACTTAATGTATGTACATTCAATTAATTTCTTTCCATACATTCCAATTTCCTATCCCTGACCCACTCTTATCAAATCAACATTACCCTGACTTGTGATAATCCATTATATTCAATGCCTTTGAACATAAACATTTGGTCACGGGAACCATCTATCGTCACCGATGTCAATAATTCATACACATACAAACTTTTTTCCATCCGCATTCATCACCCTTTTCGCATTCCCAACTCCCATAGCAAGATCAGGAATTATACATATGTATATACATATATATATATCATATATATATTATTATTAAAGAGGGGAGCGTTTAACAGCTGATTTAAACGATCGGTAGATCATGCATTACTCACGATAACATCCAAAAACATCCCCCCTTATCCCATATTCCCTAACTCATCCGTCGAAATTACTCATCCACATACTTTGCTTCACAATTACACAATATCCCACACACTCCAATGCTCCAGCAATATCCAACAACAACAACAAATAATACAGATGATTATGACGCTGACAAAAAATGCATGGCACAACACGCCAGGACACCCAATTAAATAGCAAAATACAAACCATCTATCGTCATCACACACAGCCAACCCCTCCCCGATAACGAAAAACCCTGTCCATTCCCCTCTCACTCATCCTCCAAAATTCGCATGATTCTCTCAGCCAAACAAAAACTCCAACAACATGATCACACACTCCAACGCTCCAGCTATATCCAAAAAACATACAGAAAAGCTACAATCCGTCTGGAACGGATCGTATGATACCCTATCCTCCTCTCTATAAAGTGGGCGTGGCCAAATTGCATTTTGTACTCAAATATAGCTATAATGTCGAACGTTTGAGGATGTTACATGCAAAATTTTATCAAAATAGGTTTTTTGATGAAAACGCCCCCAAAAAGTGGGCGTGACCAAAACTGTTGTATGGGTGAATTGTAGGGAATCTGTATACCTAAATATTTGGTCTTAACAAAATTTTTCGGTTTCATATAATTTAGTGAAGTTATAAAAAAGTAGGCGTGGCAGTGGGCGGATGTAAAAAAAATTTACACTTGTACTGTATCTTTTTCTTGGAAGCCCAGATTTGAAATTTCAGCGTCCTAGTTAATAATTTAAGGCCCAAAACTCGGTTTTGTGATGAAAACGCCCCCAAAAAGTGGGCGTGGCCAAAACTTTTGTATGGGTGGATTGTAGGGAATCTGAATGCCTAAATATTTGGTCTTAACAAAATTTTTCGGTTTCATATAATTTAGTGAAGTTATGAAAAAGTGGGCGTGGCAGTGGGCGGATTTCAAAAATTTTTACACTTGTACTGTATCTTTTTCTCAGAAGCCCAGATATAAAATTTCATCGTCCTAGCTCAAAATTTAAGGCCCAAAAAGCGGTGACATACGGACGGACGGACGGACGGACGGACGGACGGACGGACGGTCATCGCTCAATCGATTTCGCTATTGATGCTGATCACGAATATATATACTTTATAGGGTCTATCTCGATTATTTCTCTATGTTACAAACTATGTGTCAAACTTAATATACCCTTAGGATAGGGTATAAACATACAGAAAAGCTACAATCCGTCTGGAACGGATCGTATGACACCCTATCCTCCTCTCGATAAAGTGGGCGTGGCCAAATTGCATTTTGTACTCAAATATAGCTATAATGTCGAACGTTTGAGGATGTTACATGTAAAATTTCATGAAAATCGGTTTTTCGATGAAAACGCCCCCAAAAAGTGGGCGTGACCAAAAGTGTTCTATGGGAGAATTGTAGGGAATCTGTATACCTAAATATTTGGTCTTAACAAAATTTTTCGGTTTCATATAATTTAGTGAAGTTATAAAAAAGTAGGCGTGGCAGTGGGCGGATGTAAAAAAAATTTACATTTCTACTGTATCTTTTCGTCATAAGCATAGATATGAAATTTCAGCGTCCTAGTTAATAATTTAAGGCCCAAAACTCGGTTTTGTGATGAAAACGCCCCCAAAAAGTGGGCGTGGCCAAAACTTTTGTATGGGTGGATTGTAGGGAATCTGAATGCCTAAATATTTGGTCTTAACAAAATTTTTCGGTTTCATATAATTTAGTGAAGTTATAAAAAAATAGGCGTGGCAGTGGGCGGATGTAAAAAAATTTTACACTTGTACTATATCTTTTTCTTGAAAGCCCAGATATGAAATTTCAGCGTCCTAGTTAAAAATGTAAGGCCCTAAAATCGGTTTTGTGATGAAAACGCCCCAAAAAGTGGGCGTGGCCAAAACTTTTGTATGGGTGGATTGTAGGGAATCCGAATGCCTAAATATTTGGTCTTAACAAAATTTTTCGGTTTCATATAATTTAGTGAAGTTAGGAAAAAGGGGGCGTGGCAGTGGGCGGATTTCAAAAATGTTTACACTTGTACTGTATCTTTTTCTCAGAAGCCCAGATATGAAATTTCATCGTCCTAGCTCAAAATTTAAGGCCCAAAAAGCGGTGACATACGGACGGACGGTCATCGCTCAATCGATTTCGCTATTGATGCTGATCACGAATATATATACTTTATAGGGTCTGTCTCGATTATTTCTCTATGTTACAAACTATGTGTCAAACTTAATATACCCTTAGGATAGGGTATAAACATACAGAAAAGCTACAATCCGTCTGGAACGGATCGTATGATAAACTATCCTCCTTGCTATATAGCCCTTATAAAGTGGGCGAGGTGATATTGCATTTTGTACTGAAATACGAAGTCGAACGTTTGAGGATGTTAAACGTAAAATTTCATGAAAATCTGTTTTTTATGAAAACGCCCCAAAAAGGGGGCGTGGCTAAAAGTGCTTTTTGGATGAATTGTAGGAAATCTAAATGCCCAAATATTTGGTCTTCACAAAATTTTTCGGTTTCATATAATTTAGTGAAGATATAAAAAAGTAGGCGTGGCAGTGGGCGGATTAAAAAAAAATTTACACTAGTATTGTATTTATACCCTATCCTAAGGGTATATTAAGTTTGACACATAGTTTGTAACATAGAGAAATAATCGAGATAGACCCTATAAAGTATATATATTCGTGATCAGCATCAATAGCGAAATCGATTGAGCGATGACCATCCGTCCGTCCGTATGTCACCGCTTTTTGGGCCTTAAATTTTGAGCTAGGACGATGAAATTTCATATCTGGGCTTCTGAGAAAAAGATACAGTACAAGTGTAAAAATTTTTGAAATCCGCCCACTGCCACGCCTACTTTTTTATAACTTCACTAAATTATATGAAACCGAAAAATTTTGTTAAGACCAAATATTTAGGCATTCAGATTCCCTACAATCCACCCATACAAAAGTTTTGGCCACGCCCACTTTTTGTTTGTTTTGTGAATATTGGTGAAATATTGAATTGTTAAGACCAAATATTTAGGCATTCAGATTCCCTACAATTCACCCATACAAAAGTTTTCATCACAAAACCGATTTTTGGGCCTTAAATTTTTAACTAGGACGCTGAAATTTCATATCTGGGCTTCCAAGAAAAAGATACAGTACAAGTGTAAAATTGTTTTACATCCGCCCACTGCCACGCCTACTTTTTTATAACTTCACTAAATTATATAAAACCGAAAAATTTTGTTAAGACCAAATATTTAGGCATTCAGATTCCCTACAATCCACCCATACAAAAGTTTTGGCCATGCCCACTTTTTGGGGGCGTTATCATCAAAAAACCTATTTTGATAAAATTTTACATGTAACATCCTCAAACGTTCCACATTATAGCTATATTTGAGTACAATATGCAATTTGGCCATGCCCACTTTATAGAAAGGAGGATAGGGTATCATACGATCCGTTCCAGACGGATTGTAGCTTTTCTGTATGTTTTTTTAATAATTTTATTTTCAACAAATTTATATCAAACTAATTCGTTTTTCAATGCATAATGAGTTCCTGTATCTATTGTGGTGTTGATTATACCCTATCCTAAGGGTATATTAAGTTTGACACATAGTTTGTAACATAGAGACATAATCGAGATAGACCCTATAAAGTATACATATTCGTGATCAGCATCAATAGCGAAATCGATTGAGCGATGACCGTCCGTCCGTCCGTCCGTCCGTCAGTATGTCACCGCTTTTTGGGCCTTAAATTTTGAGCTAGGACGATGAAATTTCATATCTGGGCTTCTGAGAAAAAGATACAGTACAAGTGTAAAAATTTTTGAAATCTGCCCACTGCCACGCCCACTTTTTCATAACTTCACTAAATTATATGAAACCGAAAAATTTTGTTAAGACCAAATAGTTAGGCATTCAGATTCCCTACAATCCACCCATACAAAAGTTTTGGCCACGTCCACTTTTTGGGGGCGTTTTCATCACAAAACCGATTTTTGGGCCTTAAATTTTTAACTAGGACGTTGAAATTTCATATCTGGGCTTCCAAGAAAATGATACAGTACAAGTGTAAAATTTTTTTACATCCGCCCACTGCCACGCCTACTTTTTTATAACTTCACTAAATTATATGAAACCGAAAAATTTTGTTAAGACCAAATATTTGGGTATTTAGATTCCCTACAATTCACCCATAGAACAGTTTTGGCCACGCCCACTTTTTGGTTACGTTATCATCAAAAAACCTATTTTGATAAAATTTTATATGTAACATACTCAAACGTTCGACATTATAGCTATATTTGAGTACAAAATGCAATTTTTCCACGCCCACTTTATAGAGAATATATATAGGGTATCATACGATCCGTTCCAGACGGATTGTAGCTTTTCTGTATGTTTATACCCTATCCTAAGGGTATATTAAGTTTGACACATAGTTTGTAACATAGAGAAATAATCGAGATAGACCCTATAAAGTATATATATTCGTGATCAGCATCAATAGCGAAATCGATTGAGCGATGACCGTCCGTCCGTATGTCACCGCTTTTTGGGCCTTAAATTTTGAGCTAGGACGATGAAATTTCATATCTGGGCTTCTGAGAAAAAGATACAGTACAAGTGTAAAAATTTTTGAAATCCGCCCACTGCCACGCCCACTTTTTCATAACTTCATTAAATTATATGAAACCGAAAAATTTTGTTAAGACCAAATATTTAGGCATTCAGATTCCCTACAATCCACCCATACAAAAGTTTTGGCCACGCCCACTTTTTGGGGGCGTTTTCATCACAAAACCGATTTTTGGGCCTTAAATTTTTAACTAGGACGTTGAAATTTCATATCTGGGCTTCCAAGAAAATGATACAGTACAAGTGTAAAATTTTTTAACATCCGCCCACTGCCACGCCTACTTTTTTATAACTTCACTAAATTATATGAAACCGAAGAATTTTGTTAAGACCAAATATTTGGGTATTTAGATTCCCCACAATTCACCCATAGAACAGTTTTGGCCACGCCCACTTTTTGGGGGCGTTATCATCAAAAAACCTATTTTGATAAAATTTTACATGTAACATCCTCAAACGTTCGACATTATAGCTATATTTGAGTACAAAATGCAATTTGGCTACGCCCACTTTATAGAGAGGAGGATAGGGTATCATACGATCCGTTCCAGATGGATTGTAGCTTTTCTGTATGTTTTTTAATCGCATCAGTCACGTTATCCATTATCGGCGCTGATTTCTTAAGACAAACTGGTCTTCTAATAGATGTTAAAAATGCAAAACTCACTGACCCTCTGACGAACTCATTGGTAAGGGGCATACCATGTCGACAAACTGTGACAAGTCCACGATTCTTCGCAATAGAGCAGAAGTACAACTCCATCTTAATAGATTTTCCACCGTTAATGGAGCCACTTGACTTTAACTTCCCGGTCAAACACACTGTTGTGCATCACATCTTGACAAAGGGTCCTCTACCATACTCTCGCCCGAGACGCCTAAACAACGTCAAACTAAAAGTTGCAAAGGAGGAGTTCAATTATATGGTCCAAATAGGGATTTGCAAGCCATCTTCGTCTCCATGTGCATCTCCTCTGCATATTGCTCCCAAACGAGAAGCAAACGACTGGAGACCTTGTGGTGATTACCGAATGTTAAATGCAATCACAACCCCGGACAGGTACCCACTCACACACATACATGATTTCACTACCATCCTTCACAAGTGCACTACCTTCTCGAAGATCGACCTTGTACGTGCTTATCACCATCACCAATGGCACAAGAATATATCATTAAAACAGCTGTGACCACACCTATCGGGCTATTCGAATTTACCCACATGCCATTTGGACTACGCAATGCAACACAAACCTTCCAACGCTTTATGCATCAAGTTAAGAGGGGTTTAGATTTTATCTTCGTTTATGTGGATGACATCTTTATCGCCAGCAAGTCGGAGGAATTACACGAAAGTCATCCCAAACGCCTTTTTCAACGACTCTTAGAGTATGGCCTACGTATTAAAACCTCAAAATGCACATTTGGTGTGTCTAAATTGCAGTTTGTAGGATTTGACATCTCTAAAGATGGGATTCAACCATCTAGTGATCGGGTTAAGGCAATTGAGAGCTTCCCCGAACCTAAATCCATTAAAAACGTGCAACGGTTTATTGGAATGGTAAACTACTGCCACCGTTTCATTCCACATATAGCAGCTACAATCACCTAAGGAAACTTACAAAAAGTAGCACCAAATTAAAAGACTTCACTTGGCCTTCCAAGTGCCAAGAAGCATTCACTAAAGCAAAACGCCAACTTGCTGAGGCAATACTTCTCGTTCACCCACAAGACAATGCTAAACTCAGTATCACAACAGACACGTCCAACACGGACATTGGGGCGGTTTTACAGCAACTAAAAGAAGACAGCTGGGAACCAATCGCTTTTTATAGCAAGAAGCTGTCCCCCACACAATCTAGATACTCTGCATTTGATAGGGAGCTGCTTGCTATTTACATGGCAAACCGCTTACAACAGCACTAACAATTGGACTTCATTTCGCAATTTACAAGCGATATACAATTTGTAAAAGGTTCGCTAAACGTCGTTGCAGACACCCTTTAACGTCCAGATGCAGCTTCAATTGAGCTAACACTCCCAGGGATCGGAAAACTAGCTGAAGCCCAAGTCGCGGACGAAGAACTCGACCAACTCATTCTCGCAAACCACCCAACAATTCCAACGTAAAACTCGATTTCTTAAAGATACCCGCTTCTAACATGTCTTTATGGTGCGAAACATCTACAGACAACAACAGGCCATATTTCCCCAAAACAAACGAAAACCTATATGTCGGGCAGTCCATTCTCTTTCACATTCGGCTACACGAAAAAAGATCAGCAGAATGTACTTCTGGCCAAAAATTAATCACGATGCCAGAAAGAAAAGGTACAGGTAGATTTCAACACATTCACTTATATATAGTCGGCCCACTTCCCCCGTCAAACGAGTTCAAATACCTTCTGAAAATCGTAGACAGATTCTCGCCAAGACTTACGCCAACGAGCATGTTTCTCGATTCGGAGTACCAAACAGAATTACCACTGACCAAGGCTCACAGTTTGAGTCAAAGCTTTTCAAGGAATTGACTAAGTTTCTGGGCACGACGCGCATCCGCACTACGGCTTACCACCCACAGGCTAATGGCATAGTGGAAAGATTCTACCGACAGTTATGTAAAAACTGCCATACGAGCCTCGGGAAACAAAATGAACTGGTCACAAGCACTGCCTATAATTCTGTTAGGTATTCGAACGACTACCAAAGAAGACACCAAACACATACCGTCTGAACTCCTTTATGGAGAAAACATTAGAATACCACACGATCTTTCTTCTTCACCCACGTATGTTTCAGGCGAATTTAACTTTATAGACCAATTAAAATTTTGTTTCCAAAACATCCATACAGAAACACTAGAAACTAAAAAAAAATCGCCTCAAACACACACATATGTCCCAAACACACTACACACTTGCAGACATGATTCTCCGTATGAAGGTCTTTTTAAAGTAATAAAAAACATACAGAAAAGCTACAATCCGTCTATAACGGATCGTATGATACCCTATCCTCCTCTCTATAAAGTGGGCGTGGCCAAATTTCATTTCGTACTCAAATATGGCTATCAAAATCGGTTTTTTAATGAAAACGCCCCAAAAATGTGGGCGTGGCCAAAACTATTCTATGGGTGAATTGTAGGAAATCTAAATGTCCAAATATTTGGTCTTAACAAAATTTTTCAGTGGGCGTGGCAGTGGGCGGATTTAAAAAATGTTTACACTTGTACTGAATCTTTTTCTCAGAAGCCCAGATATGAAATTTCATCGTCCTAGCTCAAAATTTAAGACCCAAAAAGCGGTGACATACGGACGGACGGACGGACGGACGGTCATCGCTCAATCGATTTCGCTATTGATGCTGATCACGAATATATATACTTTATAGGGTCTATCTCGATTATTTCTCTATGTTACAAACTATGTGTCAAACTTAATATACCCTTAGGATAGGGTATACAAATTACGCAAACAATTTTTAATAGAGAAAGCTGGGAAAACATTATCAGTCGCGATTGAGAGAAAATCAAACCAGTCAATGACGTTGACAACTACCAACTTACTAATAGGTCGCTACGCTAGAAGGGGGGTGATGTAGCGGCTGCGAGAGCGCAGAGGGCGTTAGGAAATAAATAAAATAAGAAAATAAGCTACTCTCCGACAGAGGACGCTCGACGTGAAAGGGAGAAAGGAAAGCGAAGCGACATCGATAAAGAAAAAATAAAATATATTCATTAGCAAATCGGTCGTACCCGAAGACGGTCATAAATTAATTTATAAACAATATCAAGAGTTGAAAATTATAATTTTAATTAATTGAAAATAAAACTTTGTTCATAATTATTCTAAAGTAACTTTAATTAAATAAATAAATTAAAAGTAGAGAAAGTACTACAAGAGTCCTTTCCACTGATGACTCCAGGTTTCGTCTCCGTTCAACAGATGGACGTAGCAGAGTGTGGGGATGATAAAATGAGAGATACTCTTCGCCAACAGTTGCCCAGAGGGAATATTTCTGGAGCGGTTCCGTCATAGTGTGGGCAGAAATTGTCATGCGCGGAAAAACCGAGCGGTGCATCATGGAAGGATCAATGACCTCTACGTATTAGATTACCAACATTGTGGAGGAATATGTGTTTCTATTCGCACCATTTATGGAGGAAAACTTCTTGCTGATGCAAGACAATGCTAGACAACACGTCGCCAGGTGCGTTACCGAATATTTGCAAGAAGTGGAAATCGACGTGCTGGCTTGGCCTGCGATGAACTCGGACATGAATCCCATTGAACACGTTTGGGACCTGCTGGAGAAAAAGATTGGGATACGATCTGCCCTTCCAGAGACACTCAGCGTCCTGAGTTCTGTTCTGATCGAGGAATGGGACAATTTGGATCGTAAAAAATTTAATCCAATGTATGCCTCGGCAAATATCTGGTTTGTTAGATATTCGGGGAGACAATACATACTATTACATGAACAAGGACTCGTTAAAAAAAATAAATAACAATAAAAATGTAAAATGTTAATTTATGAAGTTTTGGTCCATTTTCCTTAATGTATGTTTTATTGCTAAGGTCTTCCTTTTTTAATTTTTTTTTTAACATGAATTACTTATTTTTATATTAATAAACAAAACTGTATTAAAAAAAAAATAATTTTTTCCAATTTACTTGAAGTAATTGCGAAATACCAAGGTGCGCCACTTTTTTTGTAACTCAGTGTATATAGGGCGACATACCTAAACCTGGTTATGGTAACTCCAATGACGGCAACAGGTCCCGGTAGCGACATAAATGTAGCAGCTACTATCACAAGGATCAACCACGAGTCAATTCGCCGATTTAAAATAATAGTAGAAGTAATATCTTCGAGTTTCAATATAATTGTCGAAACATTTGGTACATACACTACAAAATATTACGTGCAATTGTATGCCTGGCCAATAGTCCATAAAATATTAATCTATAATCCGAGCATTATATCGCATACTTAATCGTTACCGATTGGTCAATTATTGGAAGAGGCTGCAGAAACAAGAAATAAGCATTTTTGCCAGTACAGGGAAGGCTTTGCAAGAAAATTTTCTAGGAGAGATTGGAATGAGGACATATTAAACAGGCTTCTGTTGACCTCAGATCCATTTTTGAGTAGCATTAGGCATAAGAAAGAGATAGTCAATAGAATTATTGCGAGTTTATTGCTAGTAGTAGCAGTATTATATTGAAATAAGAACAACTAGACACATCAAAAGCAATAAAAATATTTTGGCCGGCTTTTCGTGTCAAATACCAGTCTGTGCGACGTTTTAAGGTGAAGATTGGCGATAAGTGTAGCCAGGAAGAGTTGGTTGACTATGGAGTAACTCAAGTCAAAGCTTGGGCCGGTTCTTTTTATATTGTACACGAACGAACCCTTGCGGGTGTTTAAAAAAATTGTTGCGTTTTCGTTTGGAGATGATACTGCGATTATTGTCCGTCACAAGGTGTTAGAAATGGCCACAGTTATCATGCAAGAGGAGTTCCACCAGACGGTAAAGTGGTGCCAGAATATGGGTTTAATCTTGAATGCATCCAAAACCAAGCTGATGCATATACGTGGACCCAAAATTAAAGCTGCAAATATCATAATCAAATATGAAAATGAAAAGTGTACTACAACCTTGGCAGAAAACAAATATCTCGGAGTCATCATCGATATCAACTTCAGATGGGACAAACAAATCTCCAAAATAAGATCCGATCTGAAGAAGGTGTCTTGACTTGGGGTAACGCAACAAAAGGATATCTAGAGGGCCTACAAAGGCTACAAAATTCGATTTTACGCATAATATCGCAAAGAAGACGACAAGGAGATGCAGAATTTAAGGTGTTAAGTGTGGATCGTATCTTTAAGATGACTGCTGCGCTGGAATACTACGATGACACCTTATTTAAAAAATATAACAAATGTTCATTTGCGTAAAAAAGAATTAAAGAAACACTTTTTGTTTTAGATCCAAAGAACACTCCAGCCCGTCTTTTATTAAAAGGCCAGATGGGACTTGGGCGGATTCCTCAAAAGAGTCTCTTGAACTTTTAATGCAAACTCACTTTCCAGGATGCACAAAAGGAATTGCTCTTGCACCGGACCTTCACGTCCCGCAATCCTCATCTTGGAATGACATTAAGACAACAATTACAGCAGTTAACACTTCCTGGGCTATTAACAGCTTCTCTCCCTATAAATCGGCTGGCCCTGACGGCATAATTCCGGTTATGCTGCAGAAAACTTTGGACCAGGTGGTTCCATGGCTAATACCTATCTACAGAGGCTGTATTCTTTTAACCCACGTTCCTCTGAGCTGAAGACGTGTTCGGGTTGTGTTTATTCTGAAAGCTGGGAAGCGGGGACATGAATCCGCAAAAGATTTTAGACCCATCAGCTTATCCTCTTTCCTTCTAAAGACGTTGGAACGTATTTTAGACATACACATACGAAATACACTAGATCAATCATTTCTATAAAAATTTCAGCACGCATATATTAAGAGGCGTTCGACGGAGACAGCGGGGACATGAATCCGCAAAAGATTTTAGACCCATCAGCTCATCCTCTTTCCTTCTAAAGACGTTGGAACTTATTTTAGACACACACATACGAAATACACTAGATCAATCATTTCTATAAAAATTTCAGCACGCATATATTAAGAGGCGTTCGACGGAGACAGCGGTGACATGAATCCGCAAAAGATTTTAGACCCATCAGCTTATCCTCTTTCCTTCTAAAGACGTTGGAACGTATTTTAGACACACACATACGAAATACACTAGATCAATCATTTCTATAAAAATTTCAGCACGCATATATTAAGAGGCGTTCGACGGAGACAGCGGGGACATGAATCCGCAAAAGATTTTAGACCCATCAGCTCATCCTCTTTCCTTCTAAAGACGTTGGAACTTATTTTAGACACACACATACGAAATACACTAGATCAATCATTTCTATAAAAATTTCAGCACGCATATATTAAGAGGCGTTCGACGGAGACAGCGGTGACATGAATCCGCAAAAGATTTTAGACCCATCAGCTTATCCTCTTTCCTTCTAAAGACGTTGGAACGTATTTTAGACATACACATACGAAATACACTAGATCAATCATTTCTATAAAAATTTCAGCACGCATATATTAAGAGGCGTTCGACGGAGACAGCGGGGACATGAATCCGCAAAAGATTTTAGACCCATCAGCTCATCCTCTTTCCTTCTAAAGACGTTGGAACTTATTTTAGACACACACATACGAAATACACTAGATCAATCATTTCTATAAAAATTTCAGCACGCATATATTAAGAGGCGTTCGACGGAGACAGCGGTGACATGAATCCGCAAAAGATTTTAGACCCATCAGCTTATCCTCTTTCCTTCTAAAGACGTTGGAACGTATTTTAGACATACACATACGAAATACACTAGATCAATCATTTCTATAAAAATTTCAGCACGCATATATTAAGAGGCGTTCGACGGAGACAGCGGGGACATGAATCCGCAAAAGATTTTAGACCCATCAGCTCATCCTCTTTCCTTCTAAAGACGTTGGAACGTATTTTAGACACACACATACGAAATACACTAGATCAATCATTTCTATAAAAATTTCAGCACGCATATATTAAGAGGCGTTCGACGGAGACAGCGGTGACATGAATCCGCAAAAGATTTTAGACCCATCAGCTTATCCTCTTTCCTTCTAAAGACGTTGGAACGTATTTTAGACACACACATACGAAATACACTAGATCAATCATTTCTATAAAAATTTCAGCACGCATATATTAAGAGGCGTTCGACGGAGACAGCGGGGACATGACTCCGCAAAAGATTTTAAACCCATCAGCTCATCCTCTTTCCTTCTGAAGACGTTGGAACTTATTTTAGACACACACATACGAAATACACTAGATCAATCATTTCTATAAAAATTTCAGCACGCATATATTAAGAGGCGTTCGACGGAGACAGCACTCCACGAAGTTGTGCGAACGATAGAAAAGACAATTTACTATAAACAATATACCCTAGCTACCTTCTTAGACGTTGAAGGTGCTTTCAACAACGTCAGCACTGAATCGATTCAGGAAGCTCTACTCCAACTGGGTGTGGAAGAGTTCATTAGCAATTGGATAATGACTATGCTAAGAACCAGAATCGTTCATTCGACTCTCGGTAACAGCAGTTCCACCATATCGTAAGAGGAACACCACAGGGTGGGGTCATATTTCCTCTTATTTGGCTTATGGTAATCAACAAAATCCTGTGTAGGTTAGACAGAGATGGAGTCAAGGTCGTCGCGTATGCGGATGAGGTGGTAATACTGGTATCAGGGATATTTCCTTCAGTAATTAGTGAGATTATGGAAGGTGCTTTGGACAAGATTAGAAAATAGGCCACTGGATGTGGACTCAGCGTCAACCCAAGCAAAACTGAACTGTTGCTCTTTACCACAAAAACCAAAATTCCGACCTTCACGCCTCCATGGCTAACCAACCAATTACTCTCCTTATCCTCCAGTGCGAAGTACCTAGGTGTGGTACTTGATTCCAAATTAAGTTGGAAGCTCAACATTGAACAGCGGGTAAAAAAAGCCTGTGTGACTTTCTATGCTTGCAGCAAAACCTTCGGCAAGAAGTGGGGTCTTCGCCCGAAGATGGTCATATGGATGTACACAGCCGTGGTGTGTCCTATACTTTCATATAGTTCGCTAGTCTGGTGACCTGCGTTAAGGAAAAATTACAACATCAAACTTATCAACGAAGTACAAAGAACTGCGGCTCTGGGCGCAACAAGAGCGATGAGAGCTAGTCCATCCGAAGCCCTAAACGTAATATTGCATCTTCTACCAATCGACCTTCATATCATGTTTTTATCTTCATGCAGTGCGGTCAGATTAAGAGAGACGGGATGCTGGTGTAGCGGGACCTGGTAGCCAATACAACCGACTATATAACTTCCATAGTGAACTTCGGAAAAGTCGTCACGGTCAGATTCCCAACCAGGTTGGAGTGGGAAATCGGTGAAATTACAAATGGGTTCGGTACAAAAATTTTCACCGACGGTTCTAAAATGGACTGTGGGGTAGGGGTGGGGATATTCTCGTCTCTGGCTCGTGCAGCGTCTTCCAGGCGGAAGAGGCATGCCGCCTACCCAAATAAACCACCACACCCCTTAGCTCTATAGCCATCCTCATTGATAGCCAGGCCGCTATCAAGGCTATTTCATCTGCCACTTCATGTTCGAAGCTCGTAGAACAGTGCAAAGGGGACCTTGCCCCTCTGGGTCTTCGGTTCAGGATCAGTCTTCTTTGGGTGCCGGGTCACAGTGGCATTGAGGGTAATGAGCGAGCTGATGAACTTGTAAGGCGGGGTTCTGCCCTTGATGGTTCCCTCGCGGAGGAGGTGAATGTCCCGCTGCGGGCCCTTAAGGGTAGTATCTTGGCGCACTATCTATCAAAGGCTGACTGCAGATGGCAGAGGGTGAGGAACTGCGTCATATCTAGACAGATGTGGCCGAATTACTGCTGGAGTAGAACACAAGAACTTTTAAGTAGAAACCGTGCAGATATAGCAAGAGTTCTGGCAATTAATACTGGCAACTGGCCCATCGGGGTTCATGCGGAGCTGGCGGAGATTAGCATTGGGGATATTATCAGTTTTCTCAATGTAACGGGATGGATCTGAATAATACTCCCTCTTTTCCGCTACCTCTAATCGCTAACACCCTTTTTTACATCCATTAGGTCACTTGAGTTGTGGTATTAAAACGGCGCTTTTTGCGCTAATTATGTTGTCAGCGCGGCTTGCTGACACAACCACTGCTACCCACCTAAATTTTGTCTTAGAAGATTATTAAACATTAAATTATTGAACCTGTACAAATATTTACTATATCAGCTCACTGTACTAACGTCAACATTTTTGTAAAACAATCTCCTGCAGATAAGTCCACGACTTTGCAGGAAAACAATTCACTGTCATGAATTTTGAAAAAAATGTGCTAAACAATCACAACTAAGCTTACCAAAGTTTTAGTGAGAAGGCCGGGCATTGGTCTATATACATATGTACATAAGTTGATTGAAATTTTAGGAAAGGAGTCTTTTCATGTATCTTGCATACTTCATACCATAGAGAGTGGGCAACAAGTTAAGGAAATAAGACGAATAGTACGAAAGAGAAAAATATTTTAAAAATTATGGACGAAAAAGAAGAAAGAAGTTTTGTGGGTTATTTAAGAGGCATTGCCTACAATTTGAGTTTTTAAATAATTCAGCATTATTGGGTATCTACTTATATTGCAGAGTTTTTTTGTTTTTGAATTAATTATTTTACTTTTGGATAACACACATTTACACAATGTAATGTGTATAAATATTTGGAAAAAAAAATTTTGTTTTGTTATGAAAATGTGTTAAATACTTATTATTTTCAGTAAAAAAAAACATACAGACGGCTTGTCTGGAACGGATCGTATGATACCCTCCATCCTATCGAGTCCCTATAAAGTGGGCGTGGCCGTATTGCATTTTATTTACTGAATATGATGATAACTTCGAACGTTTGAGGATGTTACATGTAAAATTTCATCAAAATTGGTTTTTTTTATGAAAACGCCCCCAAAAAGTGGGTGGCGCCAAAATTGTTGTATGGGTGAATTGTAGGGAAACTGCATACCTAAATATTTGGTCTTAACAAAATTTTTCGGTTTCATATAATTTAGTGAAGTTATGAAAATTTTTACACTTGTACTGCATCTTTTCTCAGAAGCCCAGATATATATTTCATCCTCCTAGCTTAAAATTTAAGGTGCAAAAAGTGTTGACGGACGAAGGGACGGGGACGGACATGGTTCAATCGTTTTGGCTTTCATGATCAAGAATATATATACTTTATAGGGTCTATCTATGTATCAAACATAATATACCCTTAGGATAGGGTATAAACAAACGTCTGTTTGTATTATTCAAGTGATTAAACTGCAAACCAGAAAACCGTAACATAAAATATTTCCAACTTAGCAGCCATTGCATTCTGGTTAAAAAAGTTAGTCTTTTCGTTTATTTTGGATCATTTAATATATTATGTATTCGAGCTCTAATAATGAGTTAAAACATCGTATGTAGCTAATGGAAAATTCGATTATTTAAATCGACACATTTCTACCATTTGACCCCTGATTAATACATATGTACATACATAATACATACGAGTAGGTATGTATGTACATACTATAGGAAAAGAATTGGACCCATATCCTGTAGTTGCCAAGGAAAAATTTCTCAAATAAAATCGTTGACGTTGCAGGAATAGATTTAAGTTGCTGTATTCACATGTAACTTTATATTTTAGCAAACAATCCAATATTGTCAAATGTGCAGTGGTAGAAAGAGTAATAAAGTATCTTACGAATGTAATATTGTCGAAAATATATTAAGAAAGAATAATAACTTACCATTCCTCTCAAAGTAAATATTAGCTGTTTAAACCTTTTGTTATTATGTCTTGAAAGCAAATCAAGCTTAGCTAGCAAGATTGGTTTATACGGACTCCTTTTCATTTTCTTTATTGTTGAGAGTGTGCTGTTTTCTTCTTTTCTTCAATCATGGTATGCTTGAAATACACTTTCGTACTCCGTTATAATATTTATCTAAAGTATTACTGTACATAGTTGAATCATTGATGCATTAAATGAATAATAACTTACGTAATCGTCTAATCCATTAAAATGTAGAAGATCTGTATTTATTTTTGTTAAGTATCTTACTTTTTGGAAGATATGAATCAGAGTTTTGAATATTGTTAATTGAGTAGACTTTTTTTGGGGTACCATTTTGGATTAGAACTTCTGAATGTTGTTTCAGGATGAAAATGAATTTTGTTTGATCAATATGAATTATAATCACTACTTATGTATGTACAACCACACAATACAGTAATGACAAGAAATGCAAAACAAATTTCGGTTTAGAACTAGAGCTGTATAAAAAACAGGCCTAAAAATATTTCTCACCCTTGTTCCTTAGTATATCCGCTTTTATTTGTATAAAAGAATTTCATTATGTTTGTTGAATACCACTGTAATTTTCTGTACTGTACTGTACGTACGGTTTGTTAGATATTCGGGGAGACAATACATACTATTACATGAACAAGGACTCGTTAAAAAAAATAAATAATGATAAAAATGTAAAATGTTAATTTATGAAGTTTTGGTCCATTTTCCTTAATGTATGTTTTATTGCTAAGGTCTTCCTTTTTTAATTTTTTTTTTAACATGAATTACTTATTTTTATATTAATAAACAAAACTGTATTAAAAAAAAAATATTTTTTTCCAATTTACTTGAAGTAATTGCGAAATACCAAGGTGCGCCACTTTTTTTGTAACTCAGTGTATATAGGGCGACATACCTAAACCTGGTTATGGTAACTCCAATGACGGCAACAGGTCCCGGTAGCGACATAAATGTAGCAGCTACTATCACAAGGATCAACCACGAGTCAATTCGCCGATTTAAAATAATAGTAGAAGTAATATCTTCGAGTTTCAATATAATTGTCGAAAAATTTGGTACATACACTACAAAATATTACGTGCAATTGTATGCCTGGCCAATAGTCCATAAAATATTAATCTATAATCCGAGCATTATATCGCATACTTAATCGTTACCGATTGGTCAATTATTGGAAGAGGCTGCAGAAACAAGAAATAAGCATTTTTGCCAGTACAGGGAAGGCTTTGCAAGAAAATTTTCTAGGAGAGATTGGAATGAGGACATATTAAACAGGCTTCTGTTGACCTCAGATCCATTTTTGAGTAGCATTAGGCATAAGAAAGAGATAGTCAATAGAATTATTGCGAGTTTATTGCTAGTAGTAGCAGTATTATATTGAAATAAGAACAACTAGACACATCAAAAGCAATAAAAATATTTTGGCCGGCTTTTCGTGTCAAATACCAGTCTGTGCGACGTTTTAAGGTGAAGATTGGCGATAAGTGTAGCCAGGAAGAGTTGGTTGACTATGGAGTAACTCAAGTCAAAGCTTGGGCCGGTTCTTTTTATATTGTACACGAACGAACCCTTGCGGGTGTTTAAAAAAATTGTTGCGTTTTCGTTTGGAGATGATACTGCGATTATTGTCCGTCACAAGGTGTTAGAAATGGCCACAGTTATCATGCAAGAGGAGTTCCACCAGACGGTAAAGTGGTGCCAGAATATGGGTTTAATCTTGAATGCATCCAAAACCAAGCTGATGCATATACGTGGACCCAAAATTAAAGCTGCAAATATCATAATCAAATATGAAAATGAAAAGTGTACTACAACCTTGGCAGAAAACAAATATCTCGGAGTCATCATCGATATCAACTTCAGATGGGACAAACAAATCTCCAAAATAAGATCCGATCTGAAGAAGGTGTCTTGACTTGGGGTAACGCAACAAAAGGATATCTAGAGGGCCTACAAAGGCTACAAAATTCGATTTTACGCATAATATCGCAAAGAAGACGACAAGGAGATGCAGAATTTAAGGTGTTAAGTGTGGATCGTATCTTTAAGATGACTGCTGCGCTGGAATACTACGATGACACCTTATTTAAAAAATATAACAAATGTTCATTTGCGTAAAAAAGAATTAAAGAAACACTTTTTGTTTTAGATCCAAAGTCCAGCCCGTCTTTTATTAAAAGGCCAGATGGGACTTGGGCGGATTCCTCAAAAGAGTCTCTTGAACTTTTAATGCAAACTCACTTTCCAGGATGCACAAAAGGAATTGCTCTTGCACCGGACCTTCACGTCCCGCAATCCTCATCTTGGAATGACATTAAGACAACAATTACAGCAGT
Source organism: Xylota sylvarum (assembly GCA_905220385.1). NCBI lineage: Eukaryota > Metazoa > Arthropoda > Insecta > Diptera > Syrphidae > Xylota > Xylota sylvarum. The sequence continues at coordinate 81,144,862 of LR999958.1, read as the reverse complement.
TAACACTTCCTGGGCTATTAACAGCTTCTCTCCCTATAAATCGGCTGGCCCTGACGGCATAATTCCGGTTATGCTCCAGAAAACTTTGGACCAGGTGGTTCCATGGCTAATACCTATCTACAGAGGCTGTATTCTTTTAACCCACGTTCCTCTGAGCTGAAGACGTGTTCGGGTTGTGTTTATTCTGAAAGCTGGGAAGCGGGGACATGAATCCGCAAAAGATTTTAGACCCATCAGCTTATCCTCTTTCCTTCTAAAGACGTTGGAACGTATTTTAGACACACACATACGAAATACACTAGATCAATCATTTCTATAAAAATTTCAGCACGCATATATTAAGAGGCGTTCGACGGAGACAGCGGGGACATGAATCCGCAAAAGATTTTAGACCCATCAGCTCATCCTCTTTCCTTCTAAAGACGTTGGAACTTATTTTAGACACACACATACGAAATACACTAGATCAATCATTTCTATAAAAATTTCAGCACGCATATATTAAGAGGCGTTCGACGGAGACAGCGGTGACATGAATCCGCAAAAGATTTTAGACCCATCAGCTTATCCTCTTTCCTTCTAAAGACGTTGGAACGTATTTTAGACATACACATACGAAATACACTAGATCAATCATTTCTATAAAAATTTCAGCACGCATATATTAAGAGGCGTTCGACGGAGACAGCGGGGACATGAATCCGCAAAAGATTTTAGACCCATCAGCTCATCCTCTTTCCTTCTAAAGACGTTGGAACTTATTTTAGACACACACATACGAAATACACTAGATCAATCATTTCTATAAAAATTTCAGCACGCATATATTAAGAGGCGTTCGACGGAGACAGCGGTGACATGAATCCGCAAAAGATTTTAGACCCATCAGCTTATCCTCTTTCCTTCTAAAGACGTTGGAACGTATTTTAGACATACACATACGAAATACACTAGATCAATCATTTCTATAAAAATTTCAGCACGCATATATTAAGAGGCGTTCGACGGAGACAGCGGGGACATGAATCCGCAAAAGATTTTAGACCCATCAGCTCATCCTCTTTCCTTCTAAAGACGTTGGAACTTATTTTAGACACACACATACGAAATACACTAGATCAATCATTTCTATAAAAATTTCAGCACGCATATATTAAGAGGCGTTCGACGGAGACAGCGGTGACATGAATCCGCAAAAGATTTTAGACCCATCAGCTTATCCTCTTTCCTTCTAAAGACGTTGGAACGTATTTTAGACATACACATACGAAATACACTAGATCAATCATTTCTATAAAAATTTCAGCACGCATATATTAAGAGGCGTTCGACGGAGACAGCGGGGACATGAATCCGCAAAAGATTTTAGACCCATCAGCTCATCCTCTTTCCTTCTAAAGACGTTGGAACTTATTTTAGACACACACATACGAAATACACTAGATCAATCATTTCTATAAAAATTTCAGCACGCATATATTAAGAGGCGTTCGACGGAGACAGCGGTGACATGAATCCGCAAAAGATTTTAGACCCATCAGCTTATCCTCTTTCCTTCTAAAGACGTTGGAACGTATTTTAGACACACACATACGAAATACACTAGATCAATCATTTCTATAAAAATTTCAGCACGCATATATTAAGAGGCGTTCGACGGAGACAGCGGGACATGACTCCGCAAAAGATTTTAAACCCATCAGCTCATCCTCTTTCCTTCTGAAGACGTTGGAACTTATTTTAGACACACACATACGAAATACACTAGATCAATCATTTCTATAAAAATTTCAGCACGCATATATTAAGAGGCGTTCGACGGAGACAGCACTCCACGAAGTTGTGCGAACGATAGAAAAGACAATTTACTATAAACAATATACCCTAGCTACCTTCTTAGACGTTGAAGGTGCTTTCAACAACGTCAGCACTGAATCGATTCAGGAAGCTCTACTCCAACTGGGTGTGGAAGAGTTCATTAGCAATTGGATAGTGACTATGCTAAGAACCATCGTTCATTCGACTCTCAGTAACAGCAGTTCCACCATATCGTAAGAGGAACACCACAGGGTGGGGTCATATTTCCTCTTATTTGGCTTATGGTAATCAACAAAATCCTGTGTAGGTTAGACAGAGATGGAGTCAAGGTCGTCGCGTATGCGGATGAGGTGGTAATACTGGTATCAGGGATATTTCCTTCAGTAATTAGTGAGATTATGGAAGGTGCTTTGGACAAGATTAGAAAATAGGCCACTGGATGTGGACTCAGCGTCAACCCAAGCAAAACTGAACTGTTGCTCTTTACCACAAAAACCAAAATTCCGACCTTCACGCCTCCATGGCTAAACAACCAATTACTCTCCTTATCCTCCAGTGCGAAGTACCTAGGTGTGGTACTTGATTCCAAATTAAGTTGGAAGCTCAACATTGAACAGCGGGTAAAAAAAGCCTGTGTGACTTTCTATGCTTGCAGCAAAACCTTCGGCAAGAAGTGGGGTCTTCGCCCGAAGATGGTCATATGGATGTACACAGCCGTGGTGTGTCCTATACTTTCATATAGTTCGCTAGTCTGGTGACCTGCGTTAAGGAAAAATTACAACATCAAACTTATCAACGAAGTACAAAGAACTGCGGCTCTGGGCGCAACAAGAGCGATGAGAACTAGTCCATCCGAAGCCCTAAACGTAATATTGCATCTTCTACCAATCGACCTTCATATCATGTTTTTATCTTCATGCAGTGCGGTCAGATTAAGAGAGACGGGATGCTGGTGTAGCGGGACCTGGTAGCCAATACAACCGACTATATAACTTCCATAGTGAACTTCGGAAAAGTCGTCACGGTCAGATTCCCAACCAGGTTGGAGTGGGAAATCGGTGAAATTACAAATGGGTTCGGTAAAAAATTTTCACCGACGGTTCTAAAATGGACTGTGGGGTAGGGGTGGGGATATTCTCGTCCCTGGCTCGTGCAGCGTCTTCCAGGCGGAAGAGGCTTGCCGCCTACCCAAATAAACCACCACACCCCTTAGCTCTATAGCCATCCTCATTGATAGCCAGGCCGCTATCAAGGCTATTTCATCTGCCACTTCATGTTCGAAGCTCGTAGAACAGTGCAAAGGGGACCTTGCCCCTCTGGGTCTTCGGTTCAGGATCAGTCTTCTTTGGGTGCCGGGTCACAGTGGCATTGAGGGTAATGAGCGAGCTGATGAACTTGTAAGGCGGGGTTCTGCCCTTGATGGTTCCCTCGCGGAGGAGGTGAATGTCCCGCTGCGGGCCCTTAAGGGTAGTATCTTGGCGCACTATCTATCAAAGGCTGACTGCAGATGGCAGAGGGTGAGGAACTGCGTCATATCTAGACAGATGTGGCCGAATTACTGCTGGAGTAGAACACAAGAACTTTTAAGTAGAAACCGTGCAGATATAGCAAGAGCTCTGGCAATTAATACTGGCAACTGGCCCATCGGGGTTCATGCGGAGCTGGCGGAGATTAGCATTGGGGATATTATCAGTTTTCTCAATGTAACGGGATGGATCTGAATAATACTCCCTCTTTTCCGCTACCTCTAATCGCTAACACCCTTTTTTACATCCATTAGGTCACTTGAGTTGTGGTATTAAAACGGCGCTTTTTGCGCTAATTATGTTGTCAGCGCGGCTTGCTGACACAACCACTGCTACCCACCTAAATTTTGTCTTAGAAGATTATTAAACATTAAATTATTGAACCTGTACAAATATTTACTATATCAGCTCACTGTACTAACGTCAACATTTTTGTAAAACAATCTCCTGCAGATAAGTCCACGACTTTGCAGGAAAACAATTCACTGTCATGAATTTTGAAAAAAATGTGCTAAACAATCACAACTAAGCTTACCAAAGTTTTAGTGAGAAGGCCGGGCATTGGTCTATATACATATGTACATAAGTTGATTGAAATTTTAGGAAAGGAGTCTTTTCATGTATCTTGCATACTTCATACCATAGAGAGTGGGCAACAAGTTAAGGAAATAAGACGAATAGTACGAAAGAGAAAAATATTTTAAAAATTATGGACGAAAAAGAAGAAAGAAGTTTTGTGGGTTATTTAAGAGGCATTGCCTACAATTTGAGTTTTTAAATAATTCAGCATTATTGGGTATCTACTTATATTGCAGAGTTTTTTTGTTTTTGAATTAATTATTTTACTTTTGGATAACACACATTTACACAATGTAATGTGTATAAATATTTGGAAAAAAAAATTTTGTTTTGTTATGAAAATGTGTTAAATACTTATTATTTTCAGTAAAAAAAAACATACAGACGGCTTGTCTGGAACGGATCGTATGATACCCTCCATCCTATCGAGTCCCTATAAAGTGGGCGTGGCCGTATTGCATTTTATTTACTGAATATGATGATAACTTCGAACGTTTGAGGATGTTACATGTAAAATTTCATCAAAATTGGTTTTTTTTATGAAAACGCCCCCAAAAAGTGGGTGGCGCCAAAATTGTTGTATGGGTGAATTGTAGGGAAACTGCATACCTAAATATTTGGTCTTAACAAAATTTTTCGGTTTCATATAATTTAGTGAAGTTATGAAAATTTTTACACTTGTACTGCATCTTTTCTCAGAAGCCCAGATATATATTTCATCCTCCTAGCTTAAAATTTAAGGTGCAAAAAGTGTTGACGGACGAAGGGACGGGGACGGACATGGTTCAATCGTTTTCGCTTTCATGATCATGAATATATATACTTTATAGGGTCTATCTATGTATCAAACATAATATACCCTTAGGATAGGGTATAAACAAACGTCTGTTTGTATTATTCAAGTGATTAAACTGCAAACCAGAAAACCGTAACATAAAATATTTCCAACTTAGCAGCCATTGCATTCTGGTTAAAAAAGTTAGTCTTTTCGTTTATTTTGGATCATTTAATATATTATGTATTCGAGCTCTAATAATGAGTTAAAACATCGTATGTAGCTAATGGAAAATTCGATTATTTAAATCGACACATTTCTACCATTTGACCCCTGATTGCTGATTTAAGTTGCTGTATTCACATGTAACTTTATATTTTAGCAAACAATCCAATATTGTCAAATCTGCAGTGGTAGAAAGAGTAATAAAGTATCTTACGAATGTAATATTGTCGAAAATATATTAAGAAAGAATAATAACTTACCATTCCTCCCAAAGTACATATTAGCTGTTTAAACCTTTTGTTATTATGTCTTGAAAGCAAATCAAGCTTAGCTAGCAAGATTGGTTTATACGGACTCCTTTTCATTTTCTTTATTGTTGAGAGTGTGCTGTTTTCTTCTTTTCTTAAATCATGGTATGCTTGAAATACACTTTCGTACTCCGTTATAATATTTATCTAAAGTATTACTGTACATAGTTGAATCATTGATGCATTAAATGAATAATAACTTACGTAATCGTCTAATCCATTAAAATGTAGAAGATCTGTATTTATTTTTGTTAAGTATCTTACTTTTTGGAAGATATGAATCAGAGTTTTGAATATTGTTAATTGAGTAGACTTTTTTTGGGGTACCATTTTGGATTAGAACTTCTGAATGTTGTTTCAGGATGAAAATGAATTTTGTTTGATCAATATGAATTATAATCACTACTTATGTATGTACAACCACACAATACAGTAATGACAAGAAATGCAAAACAAATTTCGTTTTAGAACTAGAGCTGTATAAAAAACAGGCCTAAAAATATTTCTCACCCTTGTTCCTTAGTATATCCGCTTTTATTTGTATAAAAGAATTTCATTATGTTTGTTGAATACCACTGTAATTTTCTGTACTGTACGCACTTTTGCTACCAAAACCTATTTGTTATACCCTATCCTAAAGGTATATTAAATTTGACACATATTTTGTAAGATAGAGAAGTAATCGAGATAGACCCTATAAAGTATATAAATATGTATATTCGTGATCAGTATCAATAGCGAAGACGATATAGCCATGTCCGTCGGTCATCACTTTTTGGGCCTTAAATTTTGAGCTAATAGGATGAAATTTCATATCTGAGGCTTTGAGAAGGACAAACAGAGCAAGTATAAAAATGTTTGAAATCCGGCCACTGCCACGCCCACTTTTTTATAACTTCACTAAATTATATGAAACCGAAAATTTTTGTTTAAACCAAACATTTAGGCATTCAGATTCCCTACAATTCACCCTTACATCACTCTTGGCCTCGCCCACTTTTTTGGGGGCGTTTTCATCAAAAAACCGATTTTAATGAAATGTTACATGTAACGTTCGACGTTATCGTTCTATTTCAGTACAAAATGGAATATGTCCACACCCACTTTATAAGGGCTACATAGAAAGGAGGATAGCGTATCATGCGATCCGTTCCAGATGGATTGTAGCTTTTCTGTATGAAATTTTGATGAAATTTTACATGTAACATCCTCAAACGTTCGAACTTATTATCGTTTTTTTAGTTTTGTTATTCATTATTGTTAGCAAAACGTCATCGAAGTGTTTAGTTGGTTTTTAGAAGTGCTCTGTAATATAATTTGAATTCCCTGTGAAAAATAAACTTATTACAAGCGAAAATATATTACAACATAAATAAGATAGTGACTTTTATAATTTATTGAAAAATCTCATATTAAAAGTGGTTTACAATAGCGTTTTTTTATTTGAAAGTATTAAATTCATTGCTGCACAATCTTCAGTGTGTCCAAAACTGTTACATTTACTGCTCCATTTCTTACACACAGTAAGTACAATGCCCAAATGCGATCACTGTAAAGATGAATTGCCTCTTGCGGGTGATTTTGTCTCTTGTCCACTATGTTTCCGCAAACTGCACTATCAATGAACTACGGTGACAGAAAGGTTTTGGAGATCGTTGGGCACCAAAAGAGATGTTTGGAGGTGTCAATTCTGTAGAAACACCAACGAAAACCTCAGCTGCACCCCAAACGACGTTTCACCGCGGCCAGTAACACCAGATATTCAATCCAATAAAAGAAATAGAACCGAAATACTTAGTCCACAAAATAATGCAAATACACAAGCAACCACCGAAAATGATTCAATCGTCAATACAAACACACACACAAGCACCATATTAGCCGAAATTAAAAACCTGAAAACTGAAATGAAGAGCATTGCTGATTTCTATAATTTTGTGTCTCAGAAATTTGACGACATCAACAAAAATATCGAAAAAAACAATGCGTTCATGGATACAATGATGAACGAAATACAAAAACTGAAAGATGCAAATAAAGAAAAAGACAAACAAATTCTTAACATGCAGGCACAAATAAACAAACTTGAACAACAACAACTTAAACACAGCATAGAAATCAATAATATCCCACCCAAACAGAACGAAAATCTAGTTGAAATTATAAAATCTGTAGGAAAAACTATTAAACAAGAAGTTGCAAACGCGGATATAACAGACATCTATCGCACTAAAAGTAAAAACACTGAAAGATCCACAATTATCGCCACTTTCCACAACTATAAAAAAAACTACCTTTATGCAAAATGCTCGTGCAACTCGTCCGCTAACAATTGCTAAAAGCAATCAAAACATGGACAATAATGCAAAAATTAACGAAGTGTATAACAAAAACAATGTTTTAATCAATAACTCACTTACGAATGTAACCAAACAGTTGCTTTGGCTAGCGAAGAAGAAGGCTGGAAATTCGTGTGGGAAATTTTTGCTGTTAGAGAGGAAAGGGCGGTGCTTTGTCTATTCAATCTATGATTGACATAGACAAAATCAAACGAATTTAATTGAAATATATATATGTATGAAGATTAACTAGTTTTACGTCAAAACTAGTTAATCTTCAATCAAGCAAAAAATTAATTTAAAAACATACAGAAAAGCTACAATCCGTCTGGAACGGATCGTATGATACCCTATCCTCCTCTCTATAAAGTGGGCGTGGCCAAATTGCATTTTGTACTCAAATATAGCTATAATGTCGAACGTTTGAGGATGTTACATGTAAAATTTCATGAAAATCGGTTTTTTGATGACAACGCCCCCAAAAAGTGGGCGTGACCAAAACTGTTCTATGGGTGAATTGTAGGGAATCTGTATACCTAAATATTTGGTCTTAACAAAATTTTTCGGTTTCATATAATTTAGTGAAGTTATAAAAAAGTAGGCGTGGCAGTGGGCGGATGTAAACAAAATTTACACTTCTACTGTATCTTTTCGTCATAAGCCCAGATATGAAATTTCAGCGTCCTAGTTAATAATTTAAGGCCCAAAACTCGGTTTTGTGATGAAAACGCCCCCAAAAAGTGGGCGTGGCCAAAATGTTTGTATGGGTGGATTGTAGGGAATCTGAATGCCTAAATATTTGGTCTTAACAAAATTTTTCGGTTTCATATAATTTAGTGAAGTTATGAAAAAGTGGGCGTGGCAGTGGGCGGATTTCAAAAATTTTTACACTTGTACTGTATCTTTTTCTCAGAAGCCCAGATATGAAATTTCATCGTCCTAGCTCAAAATTTAAGGCCCAAAAAGCGGTGACATACGGACGGACGGACGGACGGACGGTCATCGCTCAATCGATTTCGCTATTGATGCTGATCACGAATATATATACTTTATAGGGTCTATCTCGATTATTTCTCTATGTTACAAACTATGTGTCAAACTTAATATACCCTTAGGATAGGGTATAAACATACAGAAAAGCTACAATCCGTCTGGAACAGATCGTATGATACCCTATCCTCCTCTCTATAAAGTGGGCGTGGCCAAATTGCATTTTGTACTCAAATATAGCTATAATGTCGAACGTTTGAGGATGTTACATGTAAAATTTCATGAAAATCGGTTTTTTGATGAAAACGCCCCCAAAAAGTGGGCGTGACCAAAACTGTTCTATGGGAGAATTGTAGGGAATCTGTATACCTAAATATTTGGTCTTAACAAAATTTTTCGGTTTCATATAATTTAGTGAAGTTATAAAAAAGTAGGCGTGGCAGTGGGCGGATGTAAAAAAAATTTACATTTCTACTGTATCTTTTCGTTATAAACCCAGATATGAAATTTCAGCGTCCTAGTTAATAATTTAAGACCCAAAACTCGGTTTTGTGATGAAAACGCCCCCAAAAAGTGGGCGTGGCCAAAACTTTTGTATGGGTGGATTGTAGGGAATCTGAATGCCTAAATATTTGGTCTTAACAAAATTTTTCGGTTTCATATAATTTAATGAAGGTATGAAAAAGTGGGCGTGGCAGTGGGCGGATTTAAAAAAATTTTACACTTGTATTGTATCTTTTTCTCAGAAGCCCAGATATGAAATTTCATCGTCCTAGCTCAAAATTTAAGGCCCAAAAAGCGGTGACACACGGACGGGCGGACGGACGGTCATCGCTCAATCGATTTTGCTATTGATGCTGATCACGAATATATATACTTTATAGGGTCTATCTCGATTATTTCTCTATGTTACAAACTATGTGTCAAACTTAATATACCCTTAGGATAGGGTATAAAAATGAAGAGAATAAAAGCAAAAATAGGTTTATTGTTTCAAGGTGAAGTCGTTGGCTTGCTGGTGTTGCCGCTCGCTACTGGTGGTGGGAACTGACCTATCTTAACATCCTGCCCCCGTTGAACTGTGTTCAATCGTTCTGTTGATAGATAACTGTTGATTTGGCTGTTGAAGTCCTCTTGGTGATGGAATAGGATATTCTGTTCGCCTACGGATAATTCGTCTGGATTTCAAAATTAAGAACACAGTGACTCCGACCGCTAGGAGTAGCCCGGAAGAGCTGAGAACGGTGTGTCGGATATTATGTCGATGGATTTGATATGGTAACTCCAGCTGTTAGGAACTGATCTGCTTACGTATTTCTTGCAACTCCGCTTGATAAGTGCTGATATTTGGATCATTGTATTGAAGTGCGACCATATGGTTCACATTTGTGCAGTTTATGCCTCTGCTTAGTCTGGTGTATGCCACCCGCATGCTGCTCGAATAGACGCGATGAGCTTGAATCGTTATGTGATCGTGCTTTACAATACAATTTGGTTTCAACTTCAGAGTGCCACTTCCTTCAATTGTGATGAGCGACGAATGATGATTGCATACTATATTCAGCCTTGTTTCTTTGATTACCGCGTAGATCCATTGATTTGTCTGGGTAATTTGTGTCCATACGGAAGTAGTTTTATTAATTTTTAATTTACATGCCGATAATGATGATATGTTGTTTAGGAAGTTCAGTTCACACATGCTGATGTTAGCTCCAGGTCGGTAAATTGGATGAGATTGGGTACATAAATGATGTGTCTCTTCTATGTCATTGCATTTCGATAGTTCGTCTTCTGACATTGGGTAATATTGATCGTGATCGTGAGCACTCACAGCCATTAATGTTGATGGAGGTTCTATGATGTACATTGTTGACAACTGCCGGGATTGGAATGAGCCTAAATATCAAAAATTCTGGGCCAATCAATGGTAATTCAACCTTGAATATCACATAATTTGCCGTGATCCGTCCTTCTGTCGACATCAATTTGTAAAGTTGGAGCATGTTTTCCGGTTCCACTGGAAGACGAAGTTGTAGTAGTAGATGGTTCTTAATTTTACTGAGTTCTTGTTTCAGCTGTTGCGGTGAAATTAATAAATGATGTATTCTTCCATGATGAGTGTCTGATAACACGTCAAATATAGATGCTTGAGAGCGCTGTATATTGGCAACTATTAATGTAGTGTAGATCGACCAGGAAGAAAACAATTGCTGAACCTTAATCTAATACATTTCGTCGGTGAAATTATTTATCCGATTAGTTATTTGTTGTAGCTGTAGTACGAATGACTTGTGCCTATTAAGCCAGTCTTCTTCGGTATGTTTCAATATGTTCACAGTGGCGTCTAATAATGACGTGTGGTTCTTTAATAACGTTTTTAGGTGAGCTTCATTCGAATATATCTTCTCAATATTTTTATCCATTTCTCCAGCATATTGAGAATCAAGAACTCCAAATAGGGAGTTCGCGATATTGCCAACGATATCCAGAGCTCCTCTTTTGTCCTTCCTCGAACTGCGCGTAGTCCTTAGTAATAGATTTTCCTCGGTAAGTTCATGGTTGATAAATTTAAATTGTTGAACAACTTGAATACATAGACTTTTTGATGTAATTTGCTGGCAAAGGTGATCTAATATCATTGTACTATTTTTGAGAGCCTCAAATTCTTTTCTGTATGGCTCAAGGTTGTAGTAAGTCACCAAATTCCATGTGTTATGTATCAAATTAATGGTTTCTTGACCTTCAAAATGTATTCCCGGTTGTGATTCGAATTTGTTGACTTCTGCTTCATTTGCTGTACTCATTGCCATGCATACACATGCCAAAAGTAATGTTACTAAGGCGGATACAAGATGAAAACCTTTTCTTTCGTTTGTGATCCAGTGATCCCTTATCCTTCGCCTTGTTATTTGCTGATGCCTTCGCTGTTTGGTCTTCGTCGTTGATGTGTCGTTTGCTAGTGTTTCCTACCCCTGGATCGGCTGCCAATATCTTTTGTATTGGCAGTGGTGCCAGTCGGTGTATAGCACGACGAAACACACCAGAAGCCGTGTGTACGTCGGCTACTCTGACTAACCCATCGGGTCCTTTAACGGTGTTAATTATTTGTCCTAATGGCCATTTAAGACTCGGTTGATTGTCTTCTTTGATTATAACCATCAAACCTGGCTCTACATTCTGGCATTTCTCCTTCCACTTGTACCTATGTTGTAATTGGCTTAGGTATTCGTTAGACCAACGCCGCCGGAATTAATTTTTGAGAGAAGATACGAGTTTCCATCTTGTTAGAAGTGCGGATGTTTCTGGTTTCGCTGATTGATTATTGTTGCTGGTCATTGGTTCGCCAATAAGGAAGTGTCCTGGAGTGAGCGCAGTGAGATCGTTTGGAGAAGATGACATGGGAGTTATTGGTCTTGAGTTTAATATAGCTTCTACTTCTACAACTGCTGTTTCGAGCTCTTCATATGTTAATGAAGCAGAAGCCAAAACGTGTTGTAACAGATGCTTGGCTGACTTGACTGCAGCTTCCCACAAGCCCCCAAAATGAGGTGATCGGGGTGGAATAAAGCTAAAATCACATCCCATCGCTGTACATACCGCTGTTATTTGTTCGCTTTCCTTGTTTGAGTCAATGAACTGTTTTAGCTCCATCAATTGATTCTTAGCTCCCACAAAGTTTGTAGCATTGTCACAGTAAATATTTTTGCAGTGACCTCGTCACTGCAAAAGTCAGTATGACTTTTGAGGTCGTTTTCCCCTAAGCTTATAGTGTGTCCATATGGACCCGCAAAAATCAATTCCTGTGTTAATAAATGGGCGTGCTGGTTGAACTCTGTCAGCAGGCAAACTTCCCATTAACTGGTTTAAAAGTTTTGGTTTCGCCTTTGAACACTTAACACATCCTTGCACGATGGATCGAGCGATCGTTTTACCCTTTATCGGCCAGTACCTTTGTCTTGCGAATGCTAAAATAGCTTGAGGTCCGGCATGATTATTTTCCTCATGGATGTCGAGCAGTAGTAACCTTGTGAACGGGTGAGAGTAAGGCATCAATACTGACAACAGTATGACAACATTGAGGATTCCAACCGTCCACCAACTCGGATGATCCCATCGTTATCGAGGAATGGGGTGAGACTCGAAAGTGAACTCTTATTTGAAACTTCACTATGTTGATTTAGATGATCTATGTCATCTTGAAACTCGTACTTCTGTATCAGTTTGATAATAATTTTTGCTGCTTGATCAAGTTCTTTACTGTTGAGAAATGCATCCTGTTTATTGCTCTTGCTAGCATCGCATTATCCGTTACTGGGTCTCTTGAATCGGAGCATATATGCGATGATGCGTATTGCCCGTTGAAATGAGTTCTTGTGGTGGATTGTGTCCAAGATGTTGCATTTTGAAGACTGAATATGTTTAGTAGTTGCTGATAACGAGATGTCGTTTTTTGGACAATCTGGTCCCTTTTCGATTTTGGGTGGCCATATAGCTTCAGTACCATGCAGGAACCGTGGCCCATAAAACCATAGGACATTTCCTTCCAATCGTGCGGGTGCTATCCCTCTTGACAAAAGGCCTGCGGGATTTTCCTTGGAAGATACATGATGCCATTGATGTGGTGCAGTTAATTGTTGTATGCTTGCCACTCGATTGGCAACGAAGGTTGGAAGTGTGTCCAACGAGGTTAAGTTTATCCATTTAAGGACTATCGTCGAGTCTGTCCATAGAAATATATTATTATTTTGAATATCCAGGTCAGTTTGTAGACGGAGCATCAGTTCGGATGCCAGCTTAGCTGCACACAATTCCAATCTAGGGATTGTTGTTTGAAGTGACAGTTTGGTCCTTTTTGATGGAGCTACTCTTGATTTGGCGCAGAGTAGGCTAACTGTGATCTCACCGCTGATATTCACGGCTCTTACATATGCTGCTGCCCCATATGCCCTTTCTGAGGCATCAGCGAATATATGGTATTGCACGATTTTTGGAACCTTGTTAGAGAATATATGTCTTGGTATCTTGATGTCATGTAGTGATTTCAGATCTTCGCGGTATTTCAACCATGTAGTTTGCATGTCTTGAGGTAATGCGGCGTCCCAATCGTATTTTAGTTCCCATAACTGTTGAAGAAATAGCTTCAACTACTACTGGTGCCATAATTCCTAATGGATCGAATAAGTAGGCAATGTCTGAGTAAGCACTCCTCTTTGTTACTTGTTTACTGTCGGTCCACGATGTTTTTATGCATAGAGAGTCGGATTTTGGTAGCCAAGTCATTCCGACTGTTTTGATGTGCTCTTCGATATTGTTGGTAAAATCCAGCTTCGTTTCTCTGTCGTTGAGAGGTATGTTTCTGATGAGTGATTCATGATTGGTGCACCATTTTCGGAGTTTAAAACCCGCACACACTAATAATCCTTGAAGCTCCGATTGCATTGCTTGGGCCGTTGTCAAACTATCCGATCCTGTCATTACATCATCAACATAAAAATCTCTTAATAGCAGAGGAAATTGTTGTTGATTATCTTTTGCTAGCCTTTGAAGACATTTTGTTGCAAGATATGGTGCTGACCTTGTTCCATACGTAACTGTATTGAGCTTGAAGCATTTTAGTGGTTCACTGGCGGTGTCTCTCCACCAGATGAGTTGATATTTTGTGTCATTTTCGTGTATGAGGATTTGGCGATACATTTTTTCTATATCTGCCGTAAAGACGAACCTTGGCATGCGAAATCTCACTAGAATGGAGAAGACATCATCTTCAATGGTTGGACCTGTTGCTAATATGTCGTTTAATGAAAAGTTGGTGGTAGTTTTTGTAGATCCATCGAAGACAGCCCTAAGTTTTGTGGTGCTACTGTCACTCTTTGTGACACAATGATGTGGTAGAAAATACTAGGGTTTGTCTAACTGTTTATAGTTTATCTCTTCCATATGCCCAAGGTGACGATACTCCTGCATAAATTCAACGTATTGCTTCTTCAGATCTTCTGAATTAGCAAGTCTACGTTCCAGCGAAATGAACCGAAGGAGCCATATCTTTTGATTCGCCTAGGATGTTTTGTTGATCCACAAATGGTAGGCTGACTATAAATCTTCCCTCAGAATTTCTTGACACTGTTTGATTAAAATGAGTGTCACAGCGTTTTTCAGCAGCTGTCGTGCCCCTCTTTTGAGATACAGGCTCCTCCAACTTCCAAAACTTCTCTATTCGTTGATCCAAGGCCTCGTCAGCGCTGCATATTCCACACACAGCGTGGGTAATTCCTGCATCCTTTACCTTTCCGGCAACTGTCCACCCCAGGACTGTGTTTTGAAGTGTAGGCAAAGAATTTATCTTTATTTGATCGACCGATAATAAGGAGTGGAATATTTCGGCTCCAATTAAGAAGTCTATAGGGCTGGGAGTGTTGAATTCAGGGTCAGCTAATGGAATGTTGTTTTGTATTTTCCATGTTGATGTGTCAAACATTCTCCCAGGTTGGTTTGATGTTATCTTTGGTATTACATGAGCCTCGATATTTGTGGAGAATGTGTTGATACGTGATCTCAGCTCAATATTCACCCTTCGGTTGGCCTGCTGAATATGTCGACCAATACCTTCAATGTTCATTATTAGAGGAGTTGTAGTGAAACCGAGTTTCCTCACTGTTCTTTCAGTGATGAAGTTGAGTTGGGAACCTGAATCTAGTATGGCCTTCCACTCTACGGATTGCCCTTGACGGTTTGTTAACCTAACAATAGCAGAAGACAGGAACACGTAGCCTTCATTTATATTCGTACCTCGCGTAGTTAAGGATGTTGATGGGCAAGATGATGTGTTGCAGGATAACAGATCTGGTGTTGTTGAATTTTTTGTAGTTACTGTTGACAACCTTGAACTATGTGGTTTTGAATTGATTGTAGCAGGTTCTAGATGCAATAAGGTATTGTGTCTCTTTGAACAGGTTCGGCAGCCTCCAGAAGGGCACTTACGTGATAAATGTCCGTCTTTCAAACAATTTATGCATACCTTAGATCCCTTGACTATGTTCAGTTGTTGGGAGGGAGATAAATGCAAAAATTTCGGGCAATAGAATAATTGCTGCTTGTCTTTGCAGCATATACACTGAGCGATTTATACGCACTTGTTGATCGACGATTGTTGACTTCGATGGGGGTTAATTTTTTGCCCAATGCTTCTAGTGCCTGGAATCTGGTTTCAATATATTTGAGGAAGGCATCTAGAGACTGGAGAATCCTTAGATCCTTGAGTGATTGCTCCCATGCGGTATGTGTATTTTTATCTAGTTTTTTGATGAGGATATGCAACAGTAATGGATCCCAATTACTTATGTCTACGCCAAAATTATTTAATCCTTGTATACACTCAGAAGTAGTGTCATGAAAGTTCTTTAGTGCTAACGCTGTTTCAACCGCAATTTGAGGCTGAGTTAGTAGTTTTTCCACGAATGAGGCTACCAATAGTCTTTTATTCTCGAAACGCCCTTTTAGAATGTTCCAGGCTGAGTCATAATTGTCGTTACTTATTGAAAGGTGGCTGATTAGTCGAAGTGCTTCGCATGTAATACATGTTTTTAAATACCACATCTTTTGCGCAACTCCGATATGTTGTGAATGAATCATTTGCACAAAAAGATCGTGGAATTGCCTCCAGGTTGAATATGTCCCATCAAACTTGGGCAGCGTTATTTTCGGCAACTGGATAACAGATGTAGGATCTGTTGAGATTGTTGTGTCAGAGAAGGAGTGGATTAATTCTTGTAGCTTGGCCAGTCCCTTCTGAGCGTTGGTTTCAATGCTAATGAATTTGTCCATGTTATAATCAATTTGACTGGGATTATCGTGGTGCTCGCATATTGCATGATGCAAGTCGTTTATCTCGTGTCAGTGTTGTTCCAATGTGGAGAACTGTACTTGGTAGTAGTGTTTTGACTGTTTGTCCTTGATAGTTGAATCCAGATTCGACAAGATCCTCTGGACCGTGGCTATCAATGTCTGCTGTCTCCGTAGTTGTCTCTGGATGCCATCTGCAACCGAAATCTTATTGGAATCCAAATGTTCTTCGGCCTCATCCTCAGTATGTGAGGGTATAATTGCTAGCAGTATCGCTTTTAGTTCTTCACCCTTCCAAACATATCTCCTTGTATGAAGGGAGTGTCGGGCTTGACAGTGTCTATGAGACGATTGTGGTTTTGGGAAAATGCTTGCCATATTCTTTCAATGGTATGCAATCTATCCAACTTGTATTGTTGGGTTTTCCTTGATGGACCATCCTTCTTCGTGTTTGTTGTTAGCCTTGTTAACTGATCTGATAGTAGTTTTTGTCGTGGTGCTAGTGCAAATACTTCGATCTCCTCCATGACGATATGACTGCGATCAATCTGGATATGTAGTGGATTTTAATGATGCGAACAGTGTATGGCCCTGTCGACGCCTTTATTGTGTATTAGTTAAAAGTTAATGGCCTCGCCAGTGTCTAGCTCTGGCGAACGCTTTTATTGATTGTTGAACGTTGATTTGTGATTTGCCCCTTACTACTGGTGGGGGGAAGCAGATCACGTCGGGGTCACCAAAAATGTACACAGTGCTTTTACTGTGTAGTTGTGAAAGATAGATCACGGTTCTTGTACCGTGACTATCAGTGGTATTGCTAGTACATTAACTAGAAAACCAAAATTAAACAGTCTTCCAAGTAGACTCACTTGGAATGAAATAAAAAGTCTTGGTTAGCTGTCTGATCATAAGTGATCGTTGATATTTATTTCCCGCTAATTATACATATACTAATATATAAACTAACAATATTGAAAATAACAAAAACAGAAGTAATAGGCTTAATATTAGTATAACAATATTGATGACATTGTAAAAGTGTTCTTAACAAGAAGTGCACGATTCAACAGGAAGTGCTGACGTCGGTTGAATGATAAAAAATAATGAAAAGAAAATCAAAGTAAAACATACAGAAAAGCTACAATCCGTCTGGAACGGATCGTATGATACCCTATCCTCCTCTCTATAAAATGGGCGTGGTCAAATTGCATTTTGTACTCAAATATAGCTATAATGTCGAACGTTTGAGGATGTTACATGTAAAATTTTATCAAAATAGTTTTTTTGATGATAACGCCCCCAAAAAGTGGGCGTGGCCAAAACTGTTCTAAGGGTGAATTGTAGGGAATCTAAATACCCAAATATTTGGTCTTAACAAAATTTTTCGGTTTCATATAATTTAGTGAAGTTATAAAAAAGTAGGCGTGGCAGTGGGCGGATGTAAAAAAATTTTACACTTGTAC
This sequence comes from Xylota sylvarum, assembly GCA_905220385.1. Lineage (NCBI taxonomy): Eukaryota > Metazoa > Arthropoda > Insecta > Diptera > Syrphidae > Xylota > Xylota sylvarum. The sequence goes on along the minus strand of LR999958.1, from coordinate 81,127,000 downwards.
TGTATCTTTTTCTTGGAAGTCCAGATATAAAATTTCAGCGCCCTAGTTAAAAATTTAAGGCCCAAAAATCGGTTTTGTGATGAAAACGCCCCCAAAAAGTGGGCGTGGCCAAAACTTTTGTATGGGTGGATTGTAGGGAATCTGAATGCCTAAATATTTGGTCTTAACAAAATTTTTCGGTTTCATATAATTTAGTGAAGTTATGAAAAAGTGGGCGTGGCAGTGGGCGGATGTAAAAAAATTTTACACTTGTACTGTATCTTTTTCTTGGAAGTCCAGATATGAAATTTCAGCGTCCTAGTTAAAAATTGAAGGCCCAAAAATCGGTTTTGTGATGAAAACGCACCCAAAAAGTGGGCGTGGTCAAAACTTTTGTATGGGTGGATTGTAGGAAATCTGAATGCCTAAATATTTGGTCTTAACAAAATTTTTCGGTTTCATATAATTTAGTGAAGTTATGAAAAAGTGGGCGTGGCAGTGGGCGGATTTCAAAAATTTTTACACTTGTACTGTATCTTTTTCTCAGAAGCCCAGATATGAAATTTCATCGTCCTAGCTCAAAATTTAAGGCCCAAAAAGTGGTGACACACGGACGGGCGGACGGACGGTCATCGCTCAATCGATTTTGCTATTGATGCTGATCACGAATATATATACTTTATAGGGTCTATCTCGATTATTTCTCTATGTTACAAACTATGTGTCAAACTTAATATACCCTTAGGATAGGGTATAAAAATGAAGAGAATAAAAGCAAAAATAGGTGAAGTCGTTGGCTTGCTGGTGTTGCCGCTCGCTACTGGTGGTGGGAACTAACCTATCTTAACACTACCAAAGAGCAAAACGTTTTCGGCTGTAGTAGAAAGTGATATTTCTTGCTTTACGGGGTTTACAACCATAATTCTGAGGAGAATGATACTCATTTGCAACCTAAAATAATGACGAGTAAAGTAAACCAGATGATTCGAGATACTGATTGGACAGAAGTGACAGAAAACATACAGAAAAGCTACAATCCGTCTGGAACGGATCGTATGATACCCTATCCTCCTCCCTATAAAGTGGGCATGGCCAAATTGCATATTGTACTCAAATATAGCTATAATGTCGAACGTTTGAGGATGTTACATGTAAAATTTTATCAAAATCGGTTTTTTGATGAAAACGCCCCCAAAAAGTGGGCGTGACCAAAACTGTTCTATGGGTGAATTGTAGGGAATCTGTATACCTAAATATTTGGTCTTAACAAAATTTTTCGGTTTCATATAATTTAGTGAAGTTATGAAAAAGTGGGCGTGGCAGTGGGCGGATTTCAAAAATTTTTACACTTGTACTGTATCTTTTTCTCAGAAGCCCAGATATGAAATTTCATCGTCCTAGCTCAAAATTTAAGGCCCAAAAAGCGGTGACATACGGACGGACGGACGGACGGACGGTCATCGCTCAATCGATTTCGCTATTGATGCTGATCACGAATATATATACTTTATAGGGTCTATCTCGATTATTTCTCTATGTTACAAACTATGTGTCAAACTTAATATACCCTTAGGATAGGGTATAAAAACCGATCCTGTATCACTCTTAAGCTCCATTACTGGAAAAATTAGTGAAATATAAACAAATTCAAAAAGCACAGAGGAAAAAAGGCCGAAAGAATATTCCATGGATTACTAGGATCATCCAAGACATATGTAAATAGCGAGATAGACTTTATCGTAGGTGGAAATGTAACCGGATTAACCTAACATATGAAAGAGAGTACAAAACGTTACGGAATCAAGTTAACAAAAAAATTACAGTGACTGGGAATCAATATTACAAAAATAAGTTTGAAGAAGTAAGATGCGATCCAAAGAAAACGTGGGCGTTAATAAACGAGGTGCTTGGCCGAAAGAAACTGAATTTGGATGATGTTATTACGAAAAATTTTTCGCGTAATGTAAACACAGCACAACTAACGGATGAATTTGGCGACCTTTATCGAGACAAACAGCATCCATTATCCATACGTGTACTCCATATATTTGGGAGATATCTGCTGCGCTGAGGTGGCTAATCTATTGTATACTTTGAATGTTCAAAAAGCGCCTGGGGCTGATGGTATCAGAGCCATAGATTTAAGATCAAACGCTAATATCTTTGCTCCAATAATAGCGAAACTTATAAATCTTAGTTTTGACACTTCGACGGTACCAGAGATGCTGAAAGAGGGAGTTTTTCGACCGATTCACAAGGGAGGCAGCAAAAAACAGTCGGAGAACTATCGTCCGATTACAATCTTGCCAGCTATCGAGAAGATCATAGAGCAGATCATGGCAAATCGAATATGGGACTACATCCACCAACACAATCTAATAAGCAAGCACCAATATGGTTTTCAAAAGGGCAGAAGTACTAACCAGCTTCTTGGCGATTTTGCAAATGTCATCAACACCAGCCTCAGCAAACGTCATCACACCCTTGTTTTATTTTTGGATTTCAGTAAAGCATTTGATACTCTCGACCACAACAAACTTATTGATGCAGTCCAAAGAGTTGGAATTAGGGGAAAGCTGGCATATTGGATAGCAGACTATTTGGCAGAGAGGACATTTCGGGTGAGAGTCCAGGATTGTTGCAGCCGGGCCTACAGACTGCCGTATGGAGTTCCACAAGGAAGCAAGCTGGGTCCCTTACTTTTCATACTGTACACTAACGAGTTGCTGAATTGCTTTAAAAAAAGTTACCCATTCGCCTACGCAGATGATGAGGCAATTGTTGTGTGTCATCAATCTCTAGAAGAAGCAGCAAGGATGATGCAAGCTGAATTCGACGAAGCTGGTAAATGGTGTCACGACAATGGACTAGTTATAAATGCCGCAAAAACAAAACTAATGCACATCCGGAGCCCAAATTATCCAGCGTCGCAAGTCTTACTGAAGAGCTACAGATGTTCAAATGCGAACAGTTGTTAGGATATTGAAATGGTTGAGACATACAAGTATCCAGGCATTACGATTGACTGTCACTTCCTCTGGGAGGCTTACATAAACAATCTGCGAAACAAATTGAGGAATTCATTGTTTGCACTGGCCTGTTTGCAGTACAAATCCACGATGTCTGTACATAAGCAAGTGTACTATGCTCTTATCGAGTCGAGATTGCGTTATGGCATATTAGCTTGGGGAAGTGCAGCGCAAACGCACATCCAAAAGATACAACAGATATAAGACAGGGCTCTAAATTTGATGTCAAAAATAACATCGTACAACGCGTACTTGAAGTGAGGCAGATTTTTAAGATGAGGGTAGCTCTAGAGTACTACGATGATCCAAGTTTCCGAACGCCAATTACTCATCAGGTAAGGAGACGAGCTGAGAGTCTACTTCAACTTCCAGCGATCATAAATGAGAACGGCAGAAGAAGACTGAAGTACATCGTGCCAAACCTACTCAATAATCTTCCTTAACATATTCGCAACATAAATCAAATAAGCCTTAGAAAAAGAAAAAATAAAACAGTATTTTCTAGAAACAACAACCTAGAATTCATAATTAAGAAATTAGCTAATAAAATTTTCTTTCAATTAAATATATTTACACTAAATTTCAAATTCTACAATTTTGCAAATTTATGTTATTACTATTAAATATATGTATAAAAGCATTCACTTTGATGATATAAAAACAATAATGTACTCAATCTCCTGCAGATAAGCCATAAGGCTTCGCAGGTAAATAATACTGTCAGAATTATTGAAATGAAATAAAAACATACAGAAAAGCTACAATCCGTCTGGAACGGATCGTATGATACCCTATCCTCCTCTCTATAAAGTGGGCATGGCCAAATTGCATATTGTACTCAAATATAGCTATAATGTGGAACGTTTGAGGATGTTACATGTAAAATTTTATCAAAATAGGTTTTTTGATCATAACGCCCCCAAAAAGTGGGCATGGCAAAAACTTTTGTATGCGTGGATTGTAGGGAATCTGAATGCCTAAATATTTGGTCTTAACAAAATTTTTCGGTTTCATATAATTTAGTGAAGTTATAAAAAAGTAGGCGTGGCAGTGGGCGGATGTAAAACAATTTTACACTTGTACTGTATCTTTTTCTTGGAAGCCCAGATATGAAATTTCAGCGTCCTAGTTAAAAATTTAAGGCCCAAAAATCGGTTTTGTGATGATAACGCCCCCAAAAAGTGGGCGTGGCCAAAACTTTTGTATGGGTGAATTGTAGGGAATCTGAATGCCTAAATATTTGGTCTTAACAATTCAATATTTCACCAATATTCACAAAACAAACAAAAAGTGGGCGTGGCCAAAACTTTTGTATGGGTGGATTGTAGGGAATCTGAATGCCTCAATATTTGGTCTTAACAAAATTTTTCGGTTTCATATAATTTAGTGAAGTTATAAAAAAGTAGGCGTGGCAGTGGGCGGATGTAATACAATTTTACACTTGTACTGTATCTTTTCTTGGAAGCCCAGATATGAAATTTCAGCGTCCTAGTAAAAAATTGAAGGCCCAAAAATCGGTTTTGTGATGATAACGCCCCCAAAAAGTGGGCGTGGCTAAAACTTTTGTATGGGTGAATTGTAGGGAATCTGAATGCCTAAATATTTGGTCTTAACAAAATTTTTCGGTTTCATATAATTTAGTGAAGTTATAAAAAAGTAGGCGTGGCAGTGGGCGGATGTAAAACAATTTTACACTTGTACTGTATCTTTTTCTTGGAAGCCCAGATATGAAATTTCAGCGTCCTAGTTAAAAATTTAAGGCCCAAAAATCGGTTTTGTGATGATAACGCCCCCAAAAAGTGGGCGTGGCCAAAACTTTTGTATGGGTGAATTGTAGGGAATCTGAATGCCTAAATATTTGGTCTTAACAATTCAATATTTCACCAATATTCACAAAACAAACAAAAAGTGGGCGTGGCCAAAACTTTTGTATGGGTGGATTGTAGGGAATCTGAATGCCTCAATATTTGGTCTTAACAAAATTTTTCGGTTTCATATAATTTAGTGAAGTTATAAAAAAGTAGGCGTGGCAGTGGGCGGATGTAATACAATTTTACACTTGTACTGTATCTTTTCTTGGAAGCCCAGATATGAAATTTCAGCGTCCTAGTAAAAAATTGAAGGCCCAAAAATCGGTTTTGTGATGATAACGCCCCCAAAAAGTGGGCGTGGCTAAAACTTTTGTATGGGTGAATTGTAGGGAATCTGAATGCCTAAATATTTGGTCTTAACAAAATTTTTCGGTTTCATGTAATTTAGCGAAGTTATGAAAAAGTGGGCGTGGCAGTGGGCGGATTTCAAAAATTTTTACACTTGTACTGTATCTTTTTCTCAGAAGCCCAGATATGAAATTTCATCGTCCTAGCTCAAAATTTAAGGCCCAAAAAGCGGTGACATACGGACGGACGGATGGTCATCGCTCAATCGATTTCGCTATTGATGCTGATCACGAATATGTATACTTTATAGGGTCTATCTCGATTATTTCTCTATGCTACAAACTATGTGTCAAACTTAATATACCCTTAGGATAGGGTATAAAAATGAAATGAAAATGAAAACATACAGAAATGCTACAATCCATCTGGAACGGATCGTATGATACCCTATCCTCCTCTCTATAAAGTGGGCGTGGCCAAATTGCATTTTGTACTCAAATATAGCTATAATGTCGAACGTTTGAGGATGTTACATGTAAAATTTGATCAAAATAGGTTTTTTGATGATAACGCCCCCAAAAAGTGGGCGTGGCCAAAACTGTTGTATGGGTGAATTGTAGGGAATCTAAATACCCAAATATTTGGTCTTAACAAAATTCTTCGGTTTCATATAATTTAGTGAAGTTATAAAAAAGTAGGCGTGGCAGTGGGCGGATTTCAAAAATTTTTACACTTGTACTGTGTCTTTTTCTCAGAAGCCAAGATATGAAATTTCGTCGTCCTAGCTCAAAATTTAAGGCCCAAAAAGTGGTGACATACGGACGGACGGACGGACGGTCATCGCTCAATCGATTTCGCTATTGATGCTGATCACGAATATATATACTTTATAGGGTCTATCTCGATTATTTCTCTATGTTACAAACTATGTGTCAAACTTAATATACCCTTAGGATAGGGTATAAACATACAGAAAAGCTACAATCCGTCTGGAACGGATCGTCTGATACCCTATCCTCCTCTCTATAAAGTGGGCGTGGCCAAATTGCATTTTATACTCAAATATAGCTATAATGTCGAACGTATGAGGATGTTACATGTAAAATTTTATCAAAATAGGTTTTTTGATGATAACGCCCCCAAAAAGTGGGCGTGGCCAAAACTGTTCTATGGGTGAAGTGTAGGGAATCTAAATACCCAAATATTTGGTCTTAACAAAATTTTTCGGTTTCATATAATTTAGTGAAGTTATAAAAAAGTAGGCGTGGCAGTGGGCGGATGTAAAAACATTTTACACTTGTACTGTATCTTTTTCTTGGAAGCCCAGATATGAAATTTCAGCGTCCTAGTTAAAAATTTAAGGCCCAAAAATCGGTTTTTTGATGAAAACGCACCCAAAAAGTGGGCGTGGCCAAAACTTTTGTATGGGTGGATTGTAGGGAATCTGAATGCCTAAATATTTGGTCTTAACAAAATTTTTCGGTTTCATATAATTTAGTGAAGTTATGAAAAAGTGGGCGTGGCAGTGGGCGGATTTCAAAAATTTTTACACTTGTACTGTATATTTTTCTCAGAAGCCCAGATATGAAATTTCATCGTCCTAGCTCAAAATTTAAGGCCCAAAAAGCGTTGACATACGGACGGACGGACGGACGGTCATCGCTCAATCGATTTCGCTAATGATGCTGATCACGAATATATATACTTTATAGGGTCTATCTCGATTATTTCTCTATGTTACAAACTATGTGTCAAACTTAATATACCCTTAGGATAGGGTATAAAAGTGGTCCTTCTGTAGCCGAATTATTATACCCTATCCTAAGGGTATAACGGACGGACGGACGGTTATCGCTCAATCGATTTCGCTATTGATGCTGATCACGAATATATATACTTTATAGGGTCTATCTCGATTATTTCTCTATGTTACAAACTATGTGTCAAACTTAATATACCCTTAGGATAGGGTATAAAAAGTGGTCCTTCTGTAGCCGAATTATTATACCCTATCCTAAGGGTATATTAAGTTTGACACATAGTTTGTAACATTGAGAAATAATCGAGATAGACCCTATAAAGTATATATATTCGTGATCAGCATCAATAGCGAAATCGATTGAGCGATGGCCGTCCGTCCGTATGTCACCGCTTTTTGGGCCTTAAATTTTGAGCTAGAACGATGAAATTTCTTATCTGGGCTTCTGAGAAAAAAATACAGTACAAGTGTAAACATTTTTTAAATCCGCCCACTGCCATGCCCACTTTTTCATAACTTTACTAAATTATATGAAACCGAAAAATTTTGTTCAGACCAAATATTTAGGCATTCAAATTCCCTACAATTCACTCAAACGAAAGTTTTGGCCACGCCCACTTTTTGGGGGCGATTCTTGAGCCTTCAAGTTTTAACTAGGACCCTGAAATTTCATATCTGGGCTTCTGATGAAAAGATACAGTAGAAGTCTAAATTTTTTTTAAATCCGCCCTTTGGAGCCCACTCATGGCCACGCCCACCAAAACGCCCCTTATAAGGAAAAAACACTGGTTCAGTTACAATTTTGTATAGAATCGATTTATTATTATTATCTATATATTATTATTATTATTATTATAAATTACATTTTGTAACAAAAGCTTTATTCTCGTCTTCACAATTGTCATCTTCGTCATTATCACTGCTTTCTTGGTGTTGATGATTTTTGTTGGGTAGTTTCCTCTTGGTGGTGATTATTGCATCGGAACTTATCAAAAAACATACAGAAAAGCTACAATCCGTCTGGAACGGATCGTATGATACCCTATCCTCCTCTCTATAAAGTGCGCGTGACCAAATTGCATTTTGTACTCAAATATGGCTATAACCTCGAACGTTTGAGGATGTGACATGTAAAATTTTATCAAAATCGGTTTTTTGATGAAAACGCCCCCAAAAAGTGGGCGTGACCAAAACTGTTCTATGGGTGAATTGTAGGGAATCTGTATACCTAAATATTTGGTCTTAACAAAATTTTTCGGTTTCATATAATTTAGTGAAGTTATAAAAAAGTAGGCGTGGCAGTGGGCGGATGTAAAAAAAATTTACACTTGTACTGTATCTTTTTCTTGGAAGCCCAGATATGAAATTTCAGCGTCCTAGGTAATAATTGAAGGCCCAAAACTCGGTTTTGTGATGAAAACGCCCCCAAAAAGTGGGCGTGGCCAAAACTTTTGTATGGGTGGATTGTAGGGCATCTAAATGCCTAAATATTTGGTCTTAACAAAATTTTTCGGTTTCATATAATTTAGTGAAGTTATGAAAAAGTGGGCGTGGCAGTGGGCGGATTTCAAAACTTTTTACACTTGTACTGTATCTTTTTCTCAGAAGCCCAGATATGAAATTTCATCGTCCTAGCTCAAAATTTAAGGCCCAAAAAGCGGTGACATACGGACGGACGGACGGACGGACGGACGGACGGACGGTCATCGCTCAATCGATTTCGCTATTGATGCTGATCACGAATATATATACTTTATAGGGTCTATCTCGATTATTTCTCTATGTTACAAACTATGTGTCAAACTTAATATACCCTTAGGATAGGGTATAAAGAGTTAAAAACATCTATATTAGTTTTTTCACGACTTGATTTTCGCGAATTATACTCTCGATATTTCTTGAAGTCCTTGTTTCGTGCTTCTTGGGCTTCCTCTATCAGTTGGCCAAGGAACAGAAGGTACAGAAGGTACATTTAAAAAAAAAACATCGTACAACAAGAGTTGCAAAAAGTAGCCCCAATTTTAAATGTTTATCATAGTACATTAAATAAACAATAAAAAAAAATTAAAAACTAAAGCTTGGACGGCTTTGGAACATAATTAATTTCACCAATATTCACAAAACAAACGCTAAATTAGATGCACTGAGACCTGGTACGATAAAATAATTTACAACTAAATGTACTTTTAAAGCTTGGACGGCTTTGGAACATAATTAATTTCACCAATATTCACAAAACAAACGCTAAATTAGATGCACTGAGACCTGGTACGATAAAATAATTTACAACTAAATGTACTTTCACACAAAAAAAATTATTTTTTCAGCTTAATACATACCTGAGTTTGATGGCTTCATACCAAAAATTTTAACAATCTTTAAGTTTTCAGAAAATGTTTACACACAAAAAACACCTCAAACTTTCATCTAACTAGGCACTTGCTATCAGTGAGCATGTATCGCTGGTACTGGAATATGACTAAGATAACGGCATAGGACATTTAGTTTATGATGAGTGGGATATTTGAGTATTCGAAAGTAAAACAAACGGACCCAGAAAGAGAATCTGAATTTTTGATTTATTGCCAACTTTTTGGCTATTCTGCCCCACAGTGCGTCGTTTTCGGGAAATTATAAGGACTGGCCGTCTTTTCGTGATCTTTTCCTAGGCTCGGTTGACAATCGAAGTGATCTCACTGCTACAGAAGTTTCACTACCTAAAATCATTCCTTCGAGATGATGCGGCTAACCTAATTAAACATATGTCAAGTTCCGAAACAAATTATGTTGAGGCCTGGGAGCGGCAAGAAATGCGTTACGATCGGGTCCAGCTAATAGTGCGCTCATTTATTCAGACATTTCTATCACTTCCTGCAATCAGTGTCAGTAATGTTCAAACGCTACGAAAAATCACTGACGGGCAGATGAGGTCGTGCGCGGAATTAATGCCCTTAAGCAAAACGGTCATGATCCGTGGCTAATATATCTGCTTCTGAACAAGCTTGACCAAGACTCACAACAAGCTTGGGCAGAGGGCTCCGGGTATCGGGATGATTGCACATTCAATGAACTTGCAGATTTTTTGAAATCACGTTGTGACGCTCTCGAATCGTGCCAAACAGTGAATCGTTCTGCTACATCGCGTTCAAAGTCAGCAACTACAATTCGAACACATGTAGCAGAATAATCTAATCTTAAGCCAGAGTGCCCCAAGTGCAAAAATGACCATTTATTACCCCAGTGTCCCAAATTCGTGGCTTTAGACGTTGAGTCGCATCGGAATTTCGTAAAAACCAATTCACTTTGTTTTAATTGTTTTCGTATAGGACATTCGTCGAGTAAGTGCCGATCTACATTTCGTTGTCGCGTTTGCACCATTCGTTAGTCCATGCTTATGAACCAAATAATTCTTCATCGTCATCGTCCTCAAGGTCATTGCCGAATCATGACCCGTCGTTGCTTCTCCAACAATCTCCGTCTTTCGCACCGCATTCAAAATCTGCTTCTCCACTCGTGAATAATCATTCTGTTGAATTTAGTGGTCCGAAGCAGACCATTCTACCTACTGTGCTAGCTAAAGTTCGGGATGTTCAGGGGAATCTCATTGATTGTCGAGTGTTACTGGACTCTGGATCCCAAATCCTTCGCTCAAAGACTCGGGTATCCTCGTGTTCATGCTAGGATTCCAATTCTCGGGTTGTCATCTAAGGAAGCAGGGTACACAAAAGGATATATTTCCTTAAATCTTTGTTCTCGATACAACTCAACTAGCTTATTTGTCGATGCATTTATCCTACATTCCACTCGCTGAAAATACGTCCTTTGGATGGGTAGTAACAGGAGAGGTTTTTGATCGTTCGACTTCTGACAATTTGACTTTGTCTTCGCTTCATTCGCCTATGGACGTTGATGTTTTGTTGCAGCGCTTTTGGGAGCTGGAAGACGTGGCTCCAGCAAAGAATGAGTGCTTTGCTTACGATGAGCCTGAAAAACGTTTTCAGGAAACATTCACTCGCTCGTCGGATGGGAAATATATCGCCCAACTTCCCTTTAAAACGTCAAATCCATCGGGAATACATTAAAATCTGCCATGTCTCGTTTATATTCCATGGAACGTCGCTTTCGATATAATCCTGAACTTCAACGCTTGTATTCGGAATTTATGAAGGAATGCATTAAACTTGGTCACATGCGGCAAATTCCTCGTAACGAAATCGAAACAATCCTTGGCAAACATTTTTACCTGCCACATCACGCGGTTTCGATTAAATTACGTGTCGTGTTTGATGGATCTATAAAGGATTCGTATGGACAGTCATTAAATAGCGCGTTGTTAGTAGGTCCTCCAATTCAACGGGATTTGATAGGCGTGTGCTTGCGGTTTCGGAAGCATTGATACGTTTTCACCGCCGACGTTGTAAAAATGTTTCGCCAAATCTGGGTTCAGGAGTCGCACACTGACTTTCAGAAGATTGTGTGGCGTGAAAATCCAACTGAATACATCCAACATTTTCGTTTATGTACTGTCATCTACAGTACTGCGTCCGCTCCGTTCTTGGCAGTTCGAATATTGAAGCAGGTAGCACTTGATTATAAATCAAAGTACCCAAATGCATCCCAGGTTCTATTAAATGATGTATATGTCGATGTTTACGTCACGCAAAGTGACGTCACGTCAAGGAAGTTGTGGAATGCACCCACACACAAAATTTCCAATTGGGACAATTTCCCGTCTAGAAGAAATGTCAAATGCATCATCCCAGTCTTTTGTAAGTACCTTTAACCGCGGAACAGTAATCATAAAAGTAAAATGTTATCCGTTTCTTGCGGCATTCACGCCAAACATTGGTCCTTCGAGCCGGATGGCATGTTGATCCTTGCTTGCAAATTTGGCAAGAATACTTTGAGGTGTTGGTGGCTGTATGCATTACGTTTCGGTGGAACACAGGCTTGCTGCGATTCGGTGAGACTCGGGTTTGATGCTGGTTGACTGCTTCCAACGTTCGGAACCTGGTTTCCAAAAATTGGCTAAATTCAGCAAAAGTTGGCAATGCTTTGGTATCAGCCTTGGAACCTAGCTTCTCTTCCCATAGGTGCTGTGTTTTAGCAGGCAGTTTTTGCAGCAATACAAAATTTAACACTATATCCCAGTGTTCCACGGCAATCTTCAAATAAGAGAGACTATGAACTACCTCCGTCGACGTATCCAACAGTTCCTTGATGGACTCGGCACGCTCTTGTGAAATTGATGGCTGATTAAACAAACATTTTAACTGGGTGTTCACAAGGAAGCGTTGATGGTCGTACCTATCCTTAAAGATTTTCCACGCCTTGGAATAATTAGCTAAATCCATACCTAGGTGAGCTAAAAGCTTATCAGCTTCACCAGACACACTTGACTTTAAATAATGCATCTTTTGGGTTTCAGATAATGACGGATTGTGATGAATGAGGGAGACAAAGATATCACGAAAGGCGCGCCAGGTTTCGTAGCTACGAAAACCGAAAAGTTAATTTTTGGTAGCCTTATCTCCGCCGCCCTGGACGTCGTTGGCCCAGTTTCTTTGGAATCATGTGGCTTGTCGCTTTGTGACACCTTTGAAGCCTGTGCTTTGTCTATAGAATCGAGAAGATCGCTGCGATATTCAAAATAGCCTTCTCGGATTTTATAATGGATGGCCTCTGCCGCCGCTTCCTGTTGTTTATCATCATCACCCACCTTGGATAACACATTTTGGTACTCGAATTCCGCTTTCTCGATTGTCTTTTCCAACATGGATAATCTCCCCATGAGATAATTCGCCGTACGTCTGGCTAAACCGGTTTTGGCAAAATTGGAAACATCCTTTTCTAATTGCCTTAAAATATTTAATAACACACTATTCTTCATTTTATAACCCTTTTTTATAATCTATGCACACAATGTATATATGTATGTATATAGTTTCTTTTTGGTTTATGTCTTATATAATATATTATGAACCCAATCAATTAAAATTACTCGTATACACATGCGTAATTATAATAAATATATGTATTTGTTGAGTAAGAAAACAAAGTTTTCACTTACTTTTTATACCCTATCCTAAGGGTATATTAAGTTTGACACATAGTTTGTAACATAGAGAAATAATCGAGATAGACCCTATAAAGTATATACATATATTCGTGATCAGCATCAATAGCGAATTCGATTGAGCGATGACCGTCCGTCCGTATGTCACCGCTTTTTGATCCTTAAATTTTGAGCTAGGACGATGAAATTTCATATCTGGGCTTCTGAGAAAAAGATACAGTACAAGTGTAAAAATTTTTGAAATCCGCCCACTGCCACGCCCACTTTTTCATAACTTCACTAAATTATATGAAACCGAAAAATTTTGTTAAGACCAAATAGTTAGGCATTCAGATTCCCTACAATCCACCCATACAAAAGTTTTGACCACGCCCACTTTTTGGGGGCGTTTTCATTTCAAAACCGATTTTTGGGCCTTAAATTTTTAACTAGGACGCTGAAATTTCATATCTGGGCTTCCAAGAAAAAGATACAGTACAAGTGTAAAATGTTTTTACATCCGCCCACTGCCACGCCCACTTTTTCATAACTTCACTAAATTATATGAAACCGAAAAATTTTGTTAAGACCAAATATTTAGGCATTCAGATTCCCTACAATCCACCCATAGAACAGTTTTGACCACGCCCACTTTTTGGGGGCGTTTTCATCACAAAACCGATTTTTGGGCCTTCAATTTTTAACTAGGACGCTGAAATTTCATATCTGGACTTCCAAGAAAAAGATACAGTACAAGTGTAAATTTTGTTTACATCCGCCCACTGCCACGCCTACTTTTTTATAACTTCACTAAATTATATGAAACCGAAAAATTTTGTTAAGACCAAATATTTGGGTATTTAGATTCCCTACAATTCACCCATAGAAGAGTTTTGGCCCCGCCCCCTTTTTGGGGGCGTTATCATCAAAAAACCTATTTTGATAAAATTTTACATGTAACATCCTCAAACGTTCGACATTATAGCTATATTTGAGTACAAAATGCAATTTGGCCACGCCCACTTTATAGAGAGGAGGATAGGGTATCATACAATCCATTCCAGACGGATTGTAGCTTTTCTGTATGTTTATTTTTTGTTTCTGTGTAGTATATCCAATTGAAATTCCTGTCTCTGCTTATAGAATCCCGACTGGAGTCGATCGATGTATCTCTCAGATGTCTTGTAGATAAAGTCTTCTGTGGCGGGATACGTTTGATGGAAAAAAAATCTCTCGACGTGAATTACAGATGTCCTGTTGAAATGGTCTTCTTTGGTGCTAAAAGTATGATGTGGTCACAAGAAATCCCTCGACGTGTATTGTTTTTGATTTTCTTTGTAGGTTGTACTATAGATAGAGATGTGGTTGGTGTATCATTTGCGACTTCTATGATCATGTCCATGAAACTCTTCGAGTCGAACTGAATTGTACTGTCGATATCTCTATGATTCTTTTTCGGTGGAGAATTAGCAACGTAGCTATGATCTTCATCAACGACCTTTCTTTTCGTGGCGGCCTTTTTCTCATATCTCTTCACTTCTGGTTTTGCATCGAATTTGGTTTTCTTTAACGGCTCCTTTATTTCTAATTTTATGTCAACATCTTGCGAAGATTTCTTTGTAGGTTCTACTATAGATAGAGACGGAGTTGGTGTCTCATTTGCGACTTCTAGGAACATATCCATAAAATTTTTTGAACCGAGCTCGATTGAATTGTCGGATTCTTTATGAGACTTAGGGTCAATGGGTAGTTTAGTATGGTCTTCGGTGGGTAACTGAGCTGGGAGTTGGAATGACAGTAGAGTATGTAGTACTTACTACGGAAATGTAGTAAATTTTTGAAGTTGAACATCACTGATCGGGCTAAACAAGTCAATAGGTTAGGAGTTTGTAAAAATTGTCTTGCATATAGTTATACCTTCGAGGATTGCCAACAACCACACCATTCTCTTCTTCACTTGAATAGCAATCCTATGGTGGGGCAAACGAACGCTTTCACTGTACGGCGATCCTCTTCAGGACCAAATACTTCCTCGATAAATGCAGGTGCGTCTTCTTTTCAACCATCTGAAAGAGAAATTATAGCCTTTATACAACGAACCCATTAACTCAAGTGTTGTTAGGAACTGCCTTAGTCAAGGTACGCTCGGTGACAGGGGAATCATTTTCATTGCGAGCCTTGTTAGATTCAGGCTCAGAAGCCAGCTTTATAGCTAAAGTCAACTTCCGTCAAAGTCTCTGGGCTGGGTTTGGTCAGCAGTGGCGTCTGCTCAAAGGTGGTAGATATCTCTTTAGCTTCTCACCTCAGCATTTAGAGTTTCCACTCAAGCTCTTGTCCTCAAGTTGCTGTCTGGGCATCTTCCGGCTCATACTTTGACAACGACAGGTTGGGAACACCTGAATGGTTTGACTTAATTTTTATCAGTCAGCCAAGGTGGATTTACTGCTGGGAAGTGATGTCTTGGCTGATGTTTTGATGGCGGATATAATTAAACCAAACAACAACACTTTACCCAACACGTGGCCAAAACTCTTCTATGGGTGAATTGTAGGGAATCTAAATACCCAAATATTTGGTCTTAACAAAATTTTTCGGTTTCATATAATTTAGTGAAGTTATAAAAAAGTAGGCGTGGCAGTGAGCGGATGTAAAAAAATTTTACACTTGTACTGTATCTTTTTCTTGGAAGTCCAGATATGAAATTTCAGCGTCCTAGTTAAAAATTGAAGGCCCAAAAATCGGTTTTGTGATGAAAACGCCCCCAAAAAGTGGGCGTGGTCAAAACTTTTGTATGGGTGGATTGTAGGAAATCTGAATGCCTAAATATTTGGTCTTAACAAAATTTTTCGGTTTCATATAATTTAGTGAAGTTATGAAAAAGTGGGCGGGGCAGTGGGCGGATTTCAAACATTTTTACACTTGTACTGTATCTTTTTCTCAGAAGCCAAGATATGAAATTTCATCGTCCTAGCTCAAAATTTAAGGCCCAAAAAGCGGTGACATACGGAGGGACGGTCATCGCTCAATCGATTTTGCTATTGATGCTGATCACGAATATATATACTTTTTAGGGTCTATCTCGATTATTTCTCTATGTTACAAACTATGTGTCAAACTTAATATACCCTTAGGATAGGGTATAAAAATGGCTGAAATCAAAAAGATTTTAGCTGGAACTGGTTTTCACCTACGTAAATGGACAGCCAACCATGAGCAACTTCTCGATATAGTGCCTATCCAGGATCACGAGGCATCTTTTTCTTTACCTTCTGAAGGATCGGACCGGATCAAAACACTGGGTATACAGTGGCTCCCTCTGAGTGACGTGTTCTCCTTTAACTACACTCCCTTGGAATGTCACCAGGCAACGAAAAGGTCCATATTGTCCTCAATTGCACGCCTCTTCGATCCTATGGGATCGCCGCTACCATCACCAAAGCCAAAATCCTGATGCAGCTTCTCTGGGTTCGCAAACAAGCCTGGGATGAGCCCGTGGATCCTGATATTATGGTAGAATGGAAGACGATTTATAGTGATCTACCGGCTATCAGCAACTTGAGAATTCCAAGGTGGCTTCGCACGTATGGCAAAACTACCCGCACCCAGCTACACGGTTTCTGCGATGCATCGGAAAAGGCATATGGGGCAGCTGTGTATCTGAGAGTGGAAGATGAATGCGGCAACATCGAGATGCATCTGCTCATGTCCCAGTAAGCCCAGTCACTCTTCCGCGATTGGAGTTATGTGGAGCTGTCATTCTCGCGAAACTGATTCATCACTTTACAAAGACTCTTGAGGGTAGAGGAATTCCCACTTTTGCATGGACAGATTTCATGATCACCCTGTGCTGGATACGTGCAGAGCCGACGAAGTGGGAAACCTTTGTCCGAAACAGAGTCGGGGAGATCCAACGGTTAACGAAGGTTGATATATGGAGCCATGTACCTGCACAAGAAAACCCCGCAGATTTGGTCTCCAGAGGAATGCTCCCATTAGCGCTTGTCCAAGCCACTTTGTGATGGAATGGGCACACATTTTTAAGGTCATCGTCATGGGACTTTGAATTCCCAGTACAACCAGCTGAGGGAAACAACGATAAGGAGATGAAGTCCATCAAAGTTCATCACGCCAAAACCGATCTCACCAACAGTCAGCTCAGTATGTTAATCCATCGATCCTCGAATCTTAGCCGGTTTGTTGCGTTCAATTACGCACAAAATTCCTTGTCCACTCCATCCTTCCCAGTCTTACCCATCCACCACTTTTGCCTTGCCTTTTTTTATACCCTATCCTAAGGGTATATTAAGTTTGACACATAGTTTGTAACATAGAGAAATAATTGAGATAGACCCTATAAAGTATATATATTCGTGATCAGCATCAATAGCGAAATCGATTGAGCGATGACCGTCCGTCCGTCCGTCCGTATGTCACCGCTTTTTGGGCCTTAAATTTTGAGCTAGGACGATGAAATTTCATATCTGGGCTTCCAAGAAAATGATACAGTACAAGTGTAAAATTTTTTTACATCCGCCCACTGCCACGCCTACTTTTTTATAACTTCACTAAATTATATGAAACCGAAGAATTTTGTTAAGACCAAATATTTGGGTATTTAGATTCCCTACAATTCACCCATACAACAGTTTTGGCCACGTCCACTTTTTGGGGGCGTTATCATCAAAAAACCTATTTTGATAAAATTTTACATGTAACATCCTCGAACGTTCGACATTATAGCTATATTTAAGTACAAAATGCAATTTGGCCACGCCCACTTTATAAAGAGGAGGATAGGGTATCATACGATCCGTTCCAGATGGATTGTAGCTTTTCTGTATGTTTATACCCTATCCTAAGGGTATATTAAGTTTGACACATAGTTTGTAACATAGAGAAATAATCGAGATAGACCATATAAAGTATATATATTCGTGATCAGCATCAATAGCGAAATCGATTGAGCGATGACCGTCCGTCCGTCCGTCCGTATGTCACCGCTTTTTGGGCCTTAAATTTTGAGCTAGGACGATGAAATTTCATATCTGGGCTTCTGAGAAAAAGACACAGTACAAGTGTAAAAATTTTTGAAATCCGCCCACTGCCACGCCCACTTTTTCATAACTTCACTAAATTATATGAAACCGAAAAATTTTGTTAAGACCAAATATTTAGGCATTCAGATTCCCTACAATCCACCCATACAGAAGTTTTGGCCACGCCCACTTTTTGGGGGCGTTGTCATCACAAAACCGATTTTTGGGCCTTAAATTTTTAACTAGGACGCTGAAATTTCATATCTGGGCTTCCAAGAAAAAGATACAGTACAAGTTTAAATTTTGTTTACATCCGCCCACTGCCACGCCTACTTTTTTATAACTTCACTAAATTATATGAAACCGAAAAATTTTGTTAAGACCAAATATTTGGGTATTTAGATTCCCTACAATTCACCCATAGAAGAGTTTTGGCTCCGCCCCCTTTTTGGGGGCGTTATCATCAAAAAACCTATTTTGATAAAATTTTACATGTAACATCCTCAAACGTTCGACATTATAGCTATATTTGAGTACAAAATGCAATTTGGCCACGCCCACTTTATAGAGAGGAGGATAGGGTATCATACGATCCGTTCCAGACGGATTGTAGCTTTTCTGTATGTTTTTTTTATCCGTTGTTCTCTGAGAACTGTGGGTTAACTGAGCGTTCCTAGGTTGTTCTACAACCCAGTGCTCACTCTTTCCCATATGCTCGAAGGGGATGACAAAGCAGGTACCCGAGGGCCAGACGGACGGTCTGAAGCAGGAAGAGCCAGGCAAACCGCCTGGAGACTCATCCTGATCCTTTTCCACCAATCCAAATAAATCTTCATCGAAGGGGTTAACAAGGTCCCCCAACGATCCAAATAATCTTCATCGAAGGGGTTAACGAGGTCCCCCAACAATCCAAATGATCATCATCGAAGGGGTTAACAAGGTCCCCCAACGGTCCAAATCTTCATCAAAGGGGTTAACGAGGTCCCCCAACATTCTAAAATCATCTGCTGCCAAATTCACAAGGCCGTGAGCCCACCCTATATTTTATTGTTTGATCTTGCCTAATGACAACAATTTTTATATTCCACATCTCCCAAAAAGGGACCAAAACCTTATTTTGTAAAGGATAGCTCCCGATTCCCTGGGTTGTCAGGGAATGTCCCTTAATGTCTACACGATGGTTTACTCGATAGGTAGTTTTCGCGATAAACTTATCATTTCACTTTGGGTTAATGTCTAGTCTCCATATAGTTTTATAATTAGCCCTGGTCAGGAGGGTGAATGCGAACCCAAGCAGTCACTCAAAACGAACAGTGCTACGAGAGAGAGTGAAATCTTGAAGCCGTGAGAGAGGAAGCTGTCAGAGCTCTGGATGTGACT
Organism: Xylota sylvarum; assembly: GCA_905220385.1. Classification (NCBI taxonomy): domain Eukaryota; kingdom Metazoa; phylum Arthropoda; class Insecta; order Diptera; family Syrphidae; genus Xylota; species Xylota sylvarum. The sequence goes on along the minus strand of LR999958.1, from coordinate 81,107,603 downwards.
CCCTTTGCTATGGCAGCTAAATCAACTGCAGCGGATAGAACAAGGCGAACTCAGCCACCACCAATACCACCATACAGTTCCACGCCAGAGAGACAGGCGTCAGGAACTGTTTCTCTGAAATTCAAGATCATTGGAGACGGCTGAATTCGTCTTGAGAGTGAGTGTGAAAATGTGTGGGTGTATGAATGCGTACGAGTGTATGGACATACGTATAAAAGGTCGAACATGTTTCGACATGTCGCCTTTTTTTGGTTTGAGCTTGAGACCTACGAGAGGTTCTCAAGAGAGAGATTTGCTATTAAGCAGGAGAAAAGAGAGAAGTGATTTAATCTAGAACCCAGAACCCAGGACAAAACAACAATAAACGTACGGAATACCAAAACACGAGAGCGAGACCAGAATACAAACACCAATACCACAAGAACGAAACCAGAAGACGAGACCAGGATACAACGAGTGACTGTGGCGGAGAATATCCAACCTCCCCCAACCAGGAAGATAAGTCGAAGTTTAGGAGCATTCCCAAACCCCATAGTGAAAGGAACTCAGCTAAGTATAGTGTTTTCTTGAATAGTAAATTTGTGTTAGTTTTTGAAACTCGTTTAGGATATTGTTATATATATATATTTCGCGTAAGCCATCGTCCGTTTCTTTCTGAGTCACCGAAGATTTCATTCCGGTGTTAAAACTGTTCGCGACCCTTATCTTTTCTTTTTATAAATTCTGTATCGTGTGGGAATCGCGAGCTACCCTCCGTGGCCATTTTTATACCCTATCCTAAGGGTATATTAAGTTTGACACATAGTTTGTAACATAGAGAAATAATCGAGATAGACCCTATAAAGTATATATATTCGTGATCAGCATCAATAGCAAAATCGATTGAGCGATGACCGTCCGTCCGTCCGTCCGTCCGTATGTCACCGCTTTTTGGGCCTTAAATTGTGAGCTCATACGATCCGTTCCAGACGGATTGTAGCTTTTCTGTATGTTTCTTAACTTGTTTCACTTTTACCTCAATACATTGTTTTGGGAGTTTCGTGTCTTTTCCATTTAAATTGCGGCCTCTATTGTTCATTTCACCACCGAATATATATACCAAAATATATATAAACCAACTTCTGTCCACTTTACACCACGTCTTTTTTATTACAAAGGTTTTGGTAATTTTACCTATTGTTTTCTTTAAAAGATTACCTGGCGCCCATTGTGTTCCGACCCCAAGGAACATCCCCCAATACATCCCGAACCCATCCCTGCTGAGCGGTCGGAAGTCGGCGAATTCGCATTCGTTGTTGTTGCGATATTCCCTTTCTCCCTCATTCGACCCTTTACATTTCGCGTGCGCGGCCGTGTTTGTGTTCACCTCCAGTTTTTTTTTTACTTTTTTTTCCTCTCTTATAATAATTAAATTAATTCCCCTCATTAAAGTCGCTCGATTAATTAATCCCTTCAATCGGGAATATTGGCGACAAGCTCACCAGAATAACTGCTTACTGCAGAAGATTCGGGACCAGTGCACGGAGGCGTAGCTCTGAGAGAATACGTGGACCAATAAGTCCTACGGAACTTGATGCGGCAACAAAGGTTTTGGCACGCTTATCTCAGCATGAAATGTTCCCTCAACCGGCAGCTAAAACAAGAGGTATGGGTCCCTTAAATCCGTTTATAGACGGTGATGGCATTCTTAGAGTCGGAGGGAGACGCAAAAATCCAGATTCGTGGTGAACTGCTCCGCCTTGCAGCTTGTGAAATAGTTCTTGGATGTGAGGCACTGGGTGGCGGTCTATTTGTAAGTGCGGATTGATGGTGACCTTGAAATCACCGCAAATACGCAGGTTTCCGTTTGCCTTTTTCAGGACCAGAATGGGTGCTGCCCATTGGCTGGTGTCGACGGGGCGTAAGATGCCTAGCTCTCGCAGTCGCTGAACTTCACGGCGAACGTCTGCCTTCTGAGTGAAAGGTATAGGACGATATTTGCAATACTTAGGCTGACTGCTTGGTTTCAGGCTAAGATGTGCATATAGATGTGCACATACACTTTACTACAGCCTAGCTCTGGTTTGAAAACTTGCTCATGCTTCTTACACAAAGATTTCGCTTCATTGACTAATTGTTCCCTGGTTTCGGATGTTATTTGTAGATCAGCTTCCTCCTTCGAGAGTTGTATTTTAAAACCGAACGGTGTAAACTAATCCAAACCCATTATATTCGCCCCCTGTGCTAGGTCGGAGACAATGAGTGGTAGAGTACGAACTTTATCCTTCCACTGGATATGAACATTTATGACTCCTTTAACAGGAACGCACCTATCCCCATAAGCTTTAAGCAAGCGATCTGTTGATTCACAGAGTGGACTCCCCAGACTTCGACATCCTTCTAGGCCTACTAAGGAGCATGTGGCATGTGTCCAGTTGAAAAGTTAAAGGGCGCTGATTTACGTCGCGGTCTATTTCACACTGTGGGGAAAAATGATTTTGAACAGCATGATCGGTGACCTGATTTATTGAATAAGAGGAATCTGCCTGCCTATGTTTGGAAGTAAAATCGGACCGTCTGTGAAATGTTTCAGTATTGCGGGATCGTCCCCTTTTCCAGTTCTTCGATTTCCTCTAGAGTTGGGTTTTTTTTTGCGTCGCGACCATGCGGATTGCATCGTGAGGCGTGTAGAACGCGATCATATCCTCTGATTATAGTGTCAGCATATGATGTTTCGCATCCCTCCTTTGGACAAACGAAAGAACAATCCCTTTAGACCAAGATAGCAAGACCTTTTAGGTCTGCTATGCACTCAGCGTATGTTTGACTTGGAAACATGTTTTGTTTGAGAAACTTGCACCTCGATGCAAGTACATGGAGTTTGGATTGAAAGTGATTCGTAAACCTTGCAGTAAGGTCTTTAGAAGTATGCGTACTTACATCTTCCGTCCCTAGCAGCTTCTTCAGTAGGTCATTGATGTAGTTTCCACACGTTGACAAAAAATGTGCTTTTCGTAGATTGTCGTTTTTAAATGAATTAGCGGAAAAATGTTGCTGTAATTGGAAGAGGTAGGAGTTCCATGTCTTCTTCTCAACATCGAATGGTCGAAATTGTGGAATTGTGGATGAAACTATGGATGTGCAGCCTTTTAGTGCCCGTTCCAGACTCTGTGCATCATGCTTTGTATCCACTCATTTTGCTGCTTTAGTATTGTGCTCAGAACCGTCAGGTCCATTTTCACTTTTTAACTTCCTCGGCGCCACTTGTTGTACTTCACAATTCAATACTTTATTCCAATCTGACATTAAATTACATCTATATAGTTACAAAGAAAGATTATGAGCGCGAGAAAACACTTAGTTTTAGCGCCACAATATATTGACATATTGAATGTAATTTTAACATTAGTTGATAAATGCATCTAAGGTGCTGGTTGCATTTCGGGCACTTCTATTGGGTGCATCAGTTAATAGCCGGGGCCAGTCAGCTTGCTTTATAGGTACGGTTAACTTACTTAACATTTGCCTGAGGGGAGGCAACGATTTTAACGTGCAAAACATTATTCCTAGCCACGTATTCAGCAAAATCGTTAGACGTAAAGGCGGTTCCACGATCGGAGATTTTCACATATGCATCAATAATCACCAATATGTGCTTATTTTTATTAAGAGTATTCGGAAGGGGTCCGAAATGATCGATGTGAATGGTAGCGAATGGGACGGGTTCTTTCGGAATGCCGTGCAATTTCCGCTCATTGATGTGGCGTGGCAGATTATGAATGATACATCGGATACAGGTTTGAATATAACTTTGAATCTTGCGACGCATAGATGGGAACAAATAATGAAGTCGAATCTGTTCGTAGCATTTATCGATAGCTAAATGCACCATCTTTTCGCGGACCGGAGTTTCCATCTTGTTCGGAACACATAAGGCGAGATGACCTTGTTCCATATGGCGGTAGACTAAACCGTTGGACATTTCGAACGGTTTCACTTCCTTTTCTTGTAACTGGTCGCGAATACTTATTAATACTGGATCTAGGGATTGAGTAGCATGTAAGTAAAAGTCTATATCGTCATACTGAACAAAGAGGGTGGAATGACCGTTTTGGTATTCTTCCGTCAGTTCACCAAGAGGTGAAAGACTTAACGCATCGACATGACCCATACCAGTTCCTTTGCGGTGGCTTATGGTATAATTATAATTTTCTAGGTCAAGTGCCCAACGAGCGATGCGAGGATTAAGGCTTTTCTTAGATAACGCCTGAGCTAAAGCATTACAAGCGGTGATAATACGAATTGGGATACCCTCCACATACACGCGAAATCGTCGTAAGGCATATATAATAGCGAACGTTTCTAATTCGAAACTGTGGTATATATATTCAGCAGGGCTAGTACGACGGGAGTAATACGAAACCGGATGCCATTTACCGTCGTCTTGCTTTTCTTGTTTTCTTTGAATTATTGTGATTTGTGGATATGATTTGCTTTGTTTTGAATCATGTTTTTAAACAATAATAATGTTATCTAATAAAAAACAAAATTGAAATTTTATCTATAAATGAGGATTTAGCACTTTTCAGGGCTGTATGTAGACTTTCGTGACTGACTGTATATATTTAGCTAACACCGGAGTAGAGACAAGCGCATCACGCAGGCTGGCAAAAGCTTTTTTATAGTTCTCGTCAAATTCAAAAGGTATATTTTTCTTAAAAATAAAATGGTAGTATATTCCGAGTTTAATTTTTGTTCTGTTCTGCGCATGACGTCACGTGGTGACACAAAAATATAAAGTAAATTGCTGCCAACGCTTTTTACCTTATTTTGAAATGCATACCTGTGGACAACACTAAATATTTAAAGTAAAAGAAGTGAAGTAAAACTAAGATGCACTCAATTTTATTTAATTGTTTTATTTATTTTTCGTTTTTTTGAATTAGCATCGTCAACAATTCTTGCATTCAAGATTCTTATTTTAAAAAACATTTTACAGCGGAAAAATACTTCTTTAACTCTGCATTCTAAGTTCACTTTCTCTGATTTTGTTAACAAGGTTTTTATATAATCTGCACTTACTTTAAGCGAGTCCCCATTATGTTCATTGAATATATCTTCCAATTCCTTTAATAATCGCATGAATTTTAGATTTGGTTCTTGTAAATTACCTTCTGATAATTCATCAGTCCACGTATACGAACTCGCAGAACAATTTTCGCTATACATTTCGAGCATCTCTGGAATTTTATTTTTGAGGCGATTGAGGCAACTAAAATGTCATCGATGTATATAACGATTTCACGAGAACGAATCATATCGCTGAAAATTGAGAAGACGAAACGTTGAAAAACGGATGCCGCGTTTCGGAGGCCGAAAGGCATTCGTAAATATTCAAATTGACCAGATGGGATAACAAACGATGTGTACCGAATGGAATCCTCATCCATAGGGATTTGATAGAAACCACTCTTCAAGTCAAGCAGACTAAAACAAGTCTTACCTTTGAGGTATTTTATACAATCATCGATCAAGGGTAAAGGGAAATTATCTCGTACTGTAATTTTATTTAAGTCGCGGAAGTCTACGCACATTCTCATCTCACCATTCTTTTTATGAACCAATGCAACGGGAGAAGCGTATTGGGAGTTACTAGGTCGGATAATATTTCGCGTTAACAAGTCTTCAATTATTTTCGACACTTTCTCCTTTTTTCGGTATGATAATCTGCGAGTCTCGTTAGATGTTAATTGAATTTTCATCGTATGCCGAACGGGTGTCTCAATTATTTGTTTCGAGGAAAGATATTCATTAAGTAGTCGGTTACATTCGTCATGCATAGCATACGGTAGTTCATCGAATGCCCAATCGGCGCTATTTCTTGTTTAAAATCATCATGATTAACCGACTCCAAACCAAATGATAACTCTACATCAGGGTACATCAGGGGACAATCAAATAACACAAATGCACGGTAACACGATTTAAAATTAAATTTTAATGGCTCAGAGGAATTGCAAACAGTTAAAATAAGATTATGATCATAATTAGTATTTTGAAATTGAGGCTGATTCTTTAGTTGCTTTTTTATAATTGAAAATCTTAACGCAATCCCCAACTTCTTCAATAGATCACGGCCAATCAGAATTGGGATTTTTAATACATTATCTGAAACAATAAACAAATCAATGGAGTATGATTGCGATTGAAATCGAATACAAGAAGTGACTTTACCGTAACTATACAACTTCGCGTTTCCTAATCCTTTTAAATGTGTGTACTCTAAGTGTTTCGAACTGGGATAAGTTGAAAATTTTAGATGTTGGTTGGGAAAGGATGCCTCCCAAATAATTAAAATGTTCAGGTAAGGCGAACTGACAATTGTGCCACTAGTGAAAAAATGTTCTTGATTGATACACACTAACTCAACGTTATAATGCTTTATTACTTTTTTGCTCTGATGTAGCTAAACGAGTGATTTAAGATTTTACAATTTTCTTCAAGGAAATCTCGGTTTCTTATATACATAAATCAGCTGTAATATGTACGGGGTGAATGACCTCAGTTTTTTTCTCTTTTTTTTCTTTTACATAATTACGTACTTATACAAACATATTTGATATAAATGTGATATGCAATTTTAAGCTCTCTTAATTGTAACAATGCCCCCCTTTACGAAGCTGCAGTAAGAGTGGGAAGTATGTTGTGTCTCTGTGTGTGTAAAATGTGGTTGGTGCATTCTCCTTCATCATTAAGTCAGCCATCATGAAAGCTTCAGGGTTTGAACCAACAATAGTCCTCACGGAGATCTTGTTGTCATTGATGGGTGTTGAAGTGAGACAGCTTGCACCTTGAGGTTCGGCTCGACAAATTTGACAGTTGATTTCTAGTTTTCCAAATCGTCGGTCTAATTGTGATGTCGCGTGTTCCTTGCTTGAAGTAAATCTCGTTCTGCCCTTCTCTGTAGTTTGTTATGTGTCCATTTATTTGTGTCCTGTGCATTAGGACTAGCTGCCGGTAATGTTGAAGCTCGATTTGAGTTCACCTCGGTCAACGCATTCTAGCAGCCAGTCGAATGTACAACACGCTTCCACCATCTCAATTGTGTCGTGATCGTGTCCAGTTCCCCGAATTCTTCATTGTTTGTTGGGAACCAACAAACAGCTTATTTTGCAATTCCTCAGGCACGATAGATCTACGAATAAAACTCACCGGACTACCGGTGTCAAATAAAGCAACAAAAATCGTATCACCATTGCATTTAATGTTACTACAGTTAAAGGAGACACTCACCAATTAAATAGTGTGAAGCTCGTCATCTTTTCCACTATCACGAGCGCTTACAGTTGGCTCAACGACCAGCTCACTGTCAGCAACAGCTGCTGCGATGTGGCGTTTCTTCGGGCAGTCTCGGTATTGGACTCCCATTTCCCAGCAAAGGAAGCAGCTGCCTGGTGGTCTACGGGGTTTCGGACATTCGGTTTCCTTGTGGCCAATAACACGGCAATTGGCACATCGATTCGGGTTTCTCGGTTGGCGGTTAGCGTAATTCGGTGGACGGTGGACATCAGTCAGTTGACTTGTCTTCGTTTTGTTCGCAGTATTTATGTTCGGTGGATTTGCACGGATTGGCGGATTATTATATGATGTGCAGCTCTAAATAAAAGCTCGGTTGGTTAATGCTTGAGTACGACGTCGCTCGTAGTACCGAAGCGACTCCTTTAGATCATTTATAGTGCCTGCTGCATAAAGAACAGCTTCGCTGGGTCCTACGTCGCCAAGCCCATCGAAGATGAATTGGACTAATTCCATTTCTGTGATGTTGGCATAGCTGGCTATTCCCTGCATTTCGATAATGTACTGGTGGATCGATTCCTTTCGATTGATGGGTCGGTTGGCAAGTTCTGCATACACATCTTGACGGGAACGGATCTGTTTGAATTCCAAAGTTAGATGGTGTTTAAGGGACTTCCAATCGCGAGCTTATATGGTGATGAGAAATTTACGTGCCGTTGCTTCCATCATCCGGCGAGCAAAAATTAATTTGTCCCGTTCATCTACTCGACCAGAAGCCAGGATTTCTTCGAAATCGTCAACCCACTTCTGTACTCCATAATTATCGTCACCGTTAAATTTCTGGAGGGAGTACTTGATGTCACTGAATTCAAGGCGTCGACGATGGCTTTGGTTTTCTGGTTCGGTGTCATCGACTTCTAATGCACGGAGTTCAGCCCTGAGCTTTACAATTTCTGCCATCTTTCGAGGTCAATTTAATTCAGCATCAAATCATCGATGCTTTCAGCTGATTGTGAAGCCGGCAATGGTATGCGGATATTATCGGCATATGCCTTAGGTGGTACTGGTGATGGTGAACGGTCTCGGTTTGTGTCTTGTGGATGTGGATGCTCGATCGGCATGGCAGCCTCCTGCCTGTTTGCGTTGTGCAGAGTGTCAGCACGTGCAGCTGGTTGGGGCTCCGTGGCGGTGTCGGTGAGAGGTCTCGATTTGATTGGAAGTACTCCGTATGAATTTTACGGAGTGCGGCGACTGAGGCTGTTTGAGAGAAATCAATTCCGACATCTTGCAGTGCCTCGGCTATCTATGTGCTGTGTAGCCCAAACAGTGCGTTATTTGAAAAGAAGTTTTGGCCAAAATGAAGCACCCACCGCGCCTGCTGTACGCAAGTTTGTGCAAAAAGTTTGTGAGACTGGTATGCTAGTGGACAACATATGTCCGGGACTTACATATGTCCTTCTCCATCGGGACATAAGTCCCAAATCGAATTAGGGACTTATGTCCCACCGCATCGGGACATAAGTCCCATCAAAAAATGTTGGGTCTTATGTCCCACCTAACATATTTGTTTTTAAATAAGCTTAGAGTGTTCAAATACCCAGAAGAGCATGGAACAAGTAAGTACATGGCAAAGCTACATTAGGCAAATTTTGCTTTATGTCACTTATGTATATGCAAAAGTGGAACATCTATGGAGGGGGCATGCTGCCCCCACTGCAACCCCCTGCTTGGGGTCACTGTTGGATTTGGGGTAAGTGTCAGGTTGAGGATCCATGCGAAATATGCGAAATATGGATATAAAGAAAGTTTGCATATACCCAACCTCGCACCTACCCCAAATCCAACAGTAACCTCAACCAGGGGGGGCAGCATGACCCCCATAGATATTCCACTGTTTATGCATATACATAAGTGACATAAAGCAAAATTTGCCTAATGTCGCCTAATCAAAGTGTGATAAGGCCAATTGCTAAAATTTGGGACTTAATGTCCCATTTTCGGCGAAAAAATTTTGGACTTATGTCCCGATGAGGTGGGACATTATGTTGTTTGTGTAATTCGTACACAATTTTTTTTTATGTGAGAAAAAGAGTGCATACCAATGATAAGAAAAGGGCGCGTTGTAACGGATATCGATGATAAGGATGTATGCACATGCATACATATGTTTATGAAAGAAAAATAAATGTTTATTATATTGAAATGATTTGAGTATTTTGATTTATTTTAAAGTGGGTTGTTATAGTGTTGAGTATAAATATTTGTTTAATTACATATGTATGTACATGATATGTATATGGTTTTTATTTTTAATTTGAATTTTGGTAATGGGTCTTTTGATTTCTCCATGGTTTGTTTTTAATGTGACGACGCGAGGTAAGTTGTCCGGTCCCGGATGTTTGGCGACGATACGCGCTAGACTCCATTTCGCAGGTGGTAGTCTTTCGTCCTTAATAAGGACTAAGTGCCCGAGTTCAAGTTGTTGCTCAATGTTCTGCCATTTCGGTCGTTCCTGCAGACGCGAAAGATATTCCGCGCACCATTGTTTCCAAAAACACTGAGACAGTTTTTGAACTCGTTGCCATCGATCGATGTGGTTGAGGCCTTTGTCGGTCAAGTCTTGCTGTGGAATAGAGTTTTAGGGTTCGCCGATTAAGAAGTGGCCTGGTGTGAGGAAGGTGAGATCATTGGGATCATTTGACATTGGACAGAGTGGCCTTGAATTCAAACATGCTTCGATCTGTACCAGAAGTGTGGTGAGTTCTTCAAAGGTGAACTTCTCCGTACCAGTTACTCTTTTTAGGTGATATTTAATAGACTTAACACCCGCTTCCCATAATCCTCCGAAGTGTAGAGAAACAGGGGGAATAAAATTCCACGTCGTACACTCGTTGGCTAATATTTCGGTGATCTCCTTCCATGCCGGTACTTTCATCATTCGTCTCAGCTCGGTATTTGCGTCAACGAAATTGGTCCCGCAATCACTGTACAGCTGGGCACAGATTCCTCTTCTTGAGGTAAACCTCCGCAGGGCCGCTATGAATGCTTGCGTGGTCATGCCGCTCACTAATTCGATATGAATCGCCTTTGTGGCCTTGGAGCATCGACCCTTCCACGCCTTTACTTCGATGGGACCAGCATAGTCGACTCCAGTGTGGGTAAATGGTCGCGATACACGAATTCTAGGAGCTGGTAAATTTCCCATCCATTGGTTGTTTCGCTACGTCCTGAAACAGAAACATACATTGCATGTGTATATATATACGCCTTAATACGGTAATTCCGAGATATGCAGACGACCTCCAACTCTTAGAATGCCGTTGGAATCCAGAAATGGATTTAGTAATTTGAGAGTTTTTTTCGAATTTCCTTTCTTGATTGCTGAAATTTCATTAGAAAATGTTAAGGATTGGACAATTTTGATAGAGAGATCAATAGGAAAACATATTTTAGAAGGGGCCAGTGTTTTTAAACGTCTATCTACAGGTAATTTTCTTGAGTTGTTAATGAACCGTAAACAGAACGCAATAATCCTTATTAGTTTTGAAAGATTTGAAAATTTATTAATAATTGTGTTGATATAATTGTCTTCTTTTGTAATACAGTGTGTTCGAACAGATCGCTTCTCCTCCTCTGTCTCCGGGTTAGTTGTGCTGGAGATTGGAAGATCCATGTGGTGTGTAAGAATTCTGGACCTTTACACCAAAGTTTGTTTTCTCAGAAAGTCAGCTGGTTTCTGCTTCGTTGGAATATGTCTCCAGATCTCACGAGTTGTCAGCCGCTGAATCTCCTCCACTCTGTTGCTCACAAAGGTGGTCCATTTAGTTAGTGATGCAGCAATCCATACCAATCCATGATGGTCCACTCGAATGAATCTCTTGACCTCCTCCATTCCAAGAACTGATGATACGTAGTCCAAAAGCGTAGCCAGAATGACAGCTCCACAGAGTTCCAAACGCGGAAGTGTGATTGTCTCCAGAGGCGCTACCTTCGTTTCTGAAATCAATAAGTTCATTTGTATATTGCCTTGGTGATCTAAAACTCTGAGGTAAACTGCTGAACCATGTGCTCTTTGAGAAGCGTCACTAAAGCCATGGATTTGGGCATCCTATTGCGAACTATGAGTGTGTACCAACCGTGGAATTCTAATTCGGCTTAAAGATGGAATTTCTTGGCGGAATGTGTTCCAGACCTTCCTGAGCTCCGCTGAAATTGTGTCGTCCCAATTAGATTTGTTTCGCCACAGTTGCTGCGTTATCATTTTGGCTTGTACAATGCATGGTGAAATTCAACCAAGAGGATCATAAAGCTTGGCGATAGTGGAGAGAATTGTTCTCTTGGTTTATCCGACGAGCTGCTAAAACAATTTTGAAAGGAGAATATATCATCAAGTGGATACCATTTAATGCCTAGTGCCTTCAAGTGTTCTGCAGAACCCAACGGTAACGAAAAATTAACTTCCCTATCGTTCACTGGGATATGCTCCAAAAGTTCGTGACAATTACTTGTCCATTTTCGCAAATGGAAACCGCCAGACGATAGTAACCTTCTCACCTGGTCTTGCCGGAGTGAAGCATCTTCCAGGGAACAGGCTCCCATGATCAGGTCATCGACATACATATCCTCTTTCACCATTTTTGCGCCAAGAGGGTACTTATCCTCTTCATCGGTTGCCAGCTGGTTGAGAGCTCGTATAGCATGATATGGTGCACTAGTGTTTCTGGACGGTAGAAGATCAGCTGATAGTATGAGTCACTTTGTGCTACTCGAACCTGCCTATACATTTTTTCAACATCCGCTGTAAAGGTAAAATTGTGTTGTCTCCATCGTAAAATAATATCTATCCCATCAGATGTCTTCGCCGCTGCATCGAATACCACTCGTAATTTGGTTGTTGAGCTAGACTCTTTGATGACTGTGTGATGAGGCAAGAAATAGTGATGTGGGGTTCTCAGTACTTCATCAGTCGTCGCGTCAACTTCCGTCATGTGCTGGAGCTGTGAGTATTCGTTACTACATCTTTCATCTTCATTGTGAAGTGTTGAGTTACTTTGGAAGCGCTTTTCTAATTGAAGAAACCTACGCAAGGCCCCTGACTTCAAGGATCCAAGCCCAGGTTGTTTTCCTTCTTTAAATCGAAGTCTGACGTTATAACGTCCATCCGACGACCGCTTCGTGTGGAGCACGAACTGCTGCTCACAGAATTCATTATCCTGTATCTCGTGTGACGAGAAAGACACTTCGTCTATTTCCCAGAATTTTCTGATCCGTAAATCTAGGTCCACAATTTGATGGAAGTCTCTAACTGGATTCAGCGACTCTACAGCAGCCTTTTCCATTAGAATCCATCCTAACTGAGTATTCTGGGCTACATGTGAGGCTGGAGTGTCCCTTAAAATGTCTGAAAGAAGAATTTCGGCATAGATTTCACTTCCTAGCAAAAGATCAACCCTAGTAGGCGTGTGGAACAAAGGATCGGCTAGTTTTAGTCCATATATAAGCGGCCATTTGTTGAAGTGTACCTTTTGCTGATGTTGTGTTTGGGTGTTTAGGTAAATAAGTGAATGGTGCGGGTGTTGGCAAAAGTAGCAACGTGAAGAACTAGGACAGTGTTGGGTTGTGTGGCTATATGCCAAACAGTTCTCACAAACTCCTATTCTACCTACACTATGTTTCCTGGCAGCCACATCCATTTTTAGAAACTTCTTACACGCTCTTAAAGAGTGAGGCCCCTTTGCGCAAACTTTACAATTGTAAAAACCTTTTTTCGGCTGTATGTGGAAGCTATTTGTATTAAAAACTTTTATTTAGGTTCATGAATGCGTTTTTGTCCACTACTTCCAAAGTCCTGAACCTAGCTTCGAGAAATTCCGCGAACTCTGTAAAAGTGGGTAAATCCTTTCTAATCCCTAATTTCTCTTCCCATAGTTGTTGTGTAGACGAGGGAAGCTTATGAACCTTCACATAAATTAGAATAGAATCCAAAAACTGCACTGGAAAATCTAATTTTTTTATGGAATGCCGACATTCGGTTGATATGTCCAATAGACTATTTATACCGGCAAACGTTTCTTCACGAAGAGTTTGTTGGCCAAAAAAGATTTTAAATTGGGTCTGTAGAAGTATCCGTTTGTGCCTCTCCATAATTACCCTCATCAACCCTTGAAGAAAACGATCGGCTTCACCCTTCACACTGCTCTTCAAATAGTGCAATTTCTGAATTTCTGACAGAGTGGAGTTATTATTAATTAGTGAAACGAAAAGATCATGAAATGATCTCCACTTTTCATAATTCCCAGAGAAGGTTGGTATTATAATTTTGGGTAGACGTAATTCCTGCTTATGACTAAATATTATTGTTGCTTTCCACAGAACTTACCGGTGTTCCTGAAGTTGCTGTTACCTTGTCGGGACCATCCAGTAGTACTGTACGATAATCCAGGTAAAGCTCCTTAACTTTGTCATACATTTTGTCTAATTCCTCCATTTTCTCCTTTTCCAGCGTTGAAGTGGTTTTCCAATATATTTAAAGTGCCACTGATGTAATTTTTGGTTCTCTGATGTTCCAACCTCTTTCCATAGTTTACGAGGTCCTTGGATATCTGGGTCAAGATGTAATTTTGTAACTCTCCCAGGTTGCTCAAATTTATTGTAATTCCAGAACAGTACCAGTGGCGGTATGTGTACCGTATGTGGCTGTATGTTTGCCGTATGCAGCGGTATGTGTCCAGTATGCTGCGGTATATGTACCGTATGTGGCGGTATGTTTCCTGTATTTACGGACAGTACTGTTCCACACTGAACGGTAGTGAAATCCACCAACACCAGGCAACAAAGGAAGAGATTTCGAAAAAATCTGAAGAGCGCTCTACGAGAGAAATCAGGCACAAAGCAAAAAACGACGCGAATGCACTTTACCGTGGGAAAAACTCACAAAGTATAAAATGAACTTATTGCACTTTTTTTTTTTGTTTGAATAATGTATATAATAGTAAATCGTTTTTGTTTATAATCACTAAATGTTATTTGAGGTTAATTGAGTTAATTGATAAGGGCAAAATGTCAAAAAAATTTAAGGCTTGTTGGACCAAATGTTCAGTTGAACAAGAAATAATTTTTAAAATGTGTTAATATATTATAATGTTCATATAATTTTTTCGAATTTCGAATTTTACAAGCGCACTGCACCAAGTATAGATTAATAATGACTTAGTTTTCTGTTTTGCGCCTCAAATCACTCCAACAACCACTACCTGCACCGCCTACCTCACAACAAAAGATGCAGCCATTAAATAAGCAGCATAAATAAGCAACATCTAAGTCTACATCAGTTCCAGCCAAGACTACCTCACTTTTTTCACGAGAAAAAGTACCTGCTAAAATTAATACAACACCCAAATCGACGGTTGCCCACGCAAACCTTGCACTTTCGTCTCAATGCGAAACCGAACCTGTACTTGGCACAGCGGGCGACAGTAAATCGACGGTTCTTTCTACTTTGGTCGAAAGTTCATTAACCCTCCAATTACTTTACACTGAAATTCCCAGTTTGAACAAATCAACAATGCTTTTCTTAGCTATCGAGCAGCTGAAAGAGGAGAACAAAACATTGCGTATGAAGGTGACAAATTTGGAGAGCAAGGTGAACTGGAGAGAGAAGAAGCAACTGGAGAATATTGTTGAAATCGTTGGTGCACCTGATGGTAATAGTACAAATGGAAAGGATAGACTTAATGCGATCTTCGACAAATATTGAATATACATATCTGTTTCAACTGAGGATATAGATAAATGTTATGTTAAGCGCATAAGTAAAACAAAACATGCGAGTACAATCTCCAAATCTACTGGTTACGATGATATTCTCTGCGTGCATGTCTTTTTGTCCAACGCCAAGCGGAAAGTGATGGAAAGCAAAAAAAAATGCAAAGAGGAAGCTGAATTCGTCGCTTTTTGTTATCGGTAGTAGTTCTAATATTTTTATTAATGATAGTTTAACTAAATATTCTAAAGCTTTGTATATGTTAGCAAAAAAATTAAAAAAAGAAAATAATTTCAAATATTTATGGTTCAGAAATTCTCATATTTTAATGAGGAAATTTGATAACAGTGAGGTTGTCGTCATGCATTGATCTTATGCGCGACAGTCTCACTATAAGAACCATTAAATGTAATTCTGATAGCATTTTTACTAGTAACTCAGGTGGCAAATCATTTTTTGTTTTACATCAGAATATTCGTAGTTTGCATTAAAACTTCGATTTACTGATTGCGAATCTTGAAGCTTTTGTAAACCTGCCAGAAATAGTATGTATATCTGAAATTTGGATTTATTCGTCTGAAGTTGAAGATTATCACATTCCCTAATTTTTTTTTTGCTAATACTAAAGATACGCATTCTGCCGGTGGAGTGGAAGTTTTTGTATCGAACTTGTATAAGAGTGACGTTAAAAATTTTAACCTAAGAAGCGCGGATGTCATCAAAGTGTGTTGCAATATTCACGAGGAATTATTTAGTTTTGTCTGTGTATATAGACTCCATTCATTACCACCTAAATTCTTTTTAGATGAATTATCTAACCTTCTAGCTAATGAATGATCTGGAAATCTTGTTATCTTAGGCGACTTTAATTCAGATATTTTAGATTATAATTCAGACTTTTATCATTCATTGATGAACCTACCAGACCAAGTCAGGCACCTGCCTTGACCATGTTTTTGCTCGTCTTGAGAATTTTGCTGAGGATCTTCTTGCTGGAATTAACTTGGATCTTAATATAACGGATCATTGTATGACGGGAAACTTTTTTGAAAATATCAAATGTAGTAACCCATGCGAATTGCGAATCTCCTCAAAAAA
Organism: Xylota sylvarum; assembly: GCA_905220385.1. NCBI lineage: Eukaryota > Metazoa > Arthropoda > Insecta > Diptera > Syrphidae > Xylota > Xylota sylvarum. The sequence continues at coordinate 81,091,468 of LR999958.1, read as the reverse complement.
AATTTGATAAATTAATCTTTCAGAAATTGAACGATGAGCTTCGTTAAGAAAATTGGAACAGTGTTTATGCTGAACAAAATGCTTCCATGGCATATGATAAATTCCTTAAAATTAAATAAATATTACATTGGTTCATCTACTTTACTTTAACACTAAAAAAATTGGAGTATCACCTTAAACCATGGATTACCCGTGCCCTTATTAAACAAATAAATCTTAAACACAAATTGAGGAAAAAAATGTTGGAAACGTTTACAAAACGCTTTTTAACTAGCTTTGCAAAAAAGTGAGCAAGCAAGTTATATTAGCTAGGGATAGGTGTTATCATTCCAAAATACAAACGGCAAGAAGGAACCTTAAGGAAGAGTGACTAGTCGTTAACAGTATTTTTAATACTGTTTGTACTGACTCAGACCCCATCGTACTTAAAAATGGTAGTATATGTAAGCATTTCGAATCCTTAAGAAATAGCCAATGAATTCAGTAATTACATTACTTCCATTGGACAATTCTATTTTTCAGGCAGTTCGGTAGCTTCTTGTAATTGTTGCAGCAAGCCTTGTACTCTAGACATTGTCTATAGTCACCGTTTTGTTTTTGAGTCTATCACAGGATTCGAATTGCCAAGAACTATCAATTCTCTACCTAATTCGAAATCGCATGGTAATGATGAGATTTCGAATGTGATTCTAAAGAACATTGGACCCAATTTAGTAGAAATTTTGTCTTACCTTTTTAATTTCAGCATTATGTCTGCGTCTTTTCCTGTAGCCCTTAAATGCGCTGTGGTTATTCCACTATTTAAAACATACAGAAAAGCTACAATCCGTCTGGAACAGATCGTCTGATACCCTATCCTCCTCTCTATAAAGTGGGCGTGGCCAAATTGCATTTTGTACTCAAATATGGCTATAACCTCGAACGTTTGAGGATGTTACATGTAAAATTTTATCAAAATCGGTTTTTTGATGAAAACGCCCCCAAAAAGTGCGCGTGGCCAAAACTCTTCTACGGGTGAATTGTAGGGAATCTGAATATCTAAATATTTGGACTTAACAAAATTTTTCGGTTTCATATAATTTAGTGAAGTTATAAAAAAGTAGGCGTGGCAGTGGGCGGATTTAAAAAAAATGTACACTTCTACTGTATCTTTTCGTCAGAAGCGAAGATATGAAATTTCAGCGTCCTAGTTAAACATTTTAGGCTCAAAAATCGGTTTTATGATGAAAACGCCCCCAAAAAGTGGGCGTGGCCAAAACTTTTGTACGGGTGGATTGTAGGGAATCTGAATGCCTAAATATTTGGTCTTAACAAAATTTTTCGGTTTCATATAATTTAGTGAAGTTATAAAAAAGTAGGCGTGGCAGTGGGCGGATTTAAAAAAAATGTACACTTCTACTGTATCTTTTCGTCAGAAGCCCAGATATGAAATTTCAGCGTCCTAGTTAAACATTTTAGGCTCAAAAATCGGTGTTATGATGAAGACGCCCCCAAAAAGTGGGCGTGGTCAAAAATTTTGTACGGGTGGATTGTAGGGAATCTGAATGCCTAAATAATTTGTCTTAACAAAATTTTTCGGTTTCATATAATTTAGTGAAGTTATGAAAAAGTGGGCGTGGCAGTGGGCGGATTTCAAAAATTTTCACACTTGTACTGTATCTTTTCCTCAGAAGCCCAGATATGAAATTTCATCGTCCTAGCTCAAAATTCAAGGCCCAAAAAGCGGTGACATACGGACGGACGGACGGTCATCGTTCAATCGATTTCGCTATTGATGATGATCACGAATATATATACTTTACAGGGTCTATCTCGATTATTTCTCTATGTTACAAACTATGTGTCAAACATAATATACCCTTAGGATAGGGTATAAAAAGGATAACAAGACAGACAAATCCAATTATAGGCCGATTTCTCTGTTCTCTTCAATTTCTCAAGTCTTTGAAAAAGTTGTTAAAAAGGGAATTTTAGCCTATCTTAATCATTTAAATTTTTATACCCTATCCTAAGGGTATATTAAGTTTGACACATAGTTTGTAACATAGAGAAATAATCGAGATAGACCCTATAAAGTATATATATTCGTGATCAGCATCAATAGCGAAATCGATTGAGCGATGACCGTCCGTCCGTCCGTCCGTATGTCACCGCTTTCTGGGCCTTAAATTTTGAGCTAGGACGCTGAAATTTCATATCTGGGCTTCCAAGAAAAAGATACAGTACAAGTGTAAAATTTTTTTACATCCGCCCACTGCCACGCCTACTTTTTTAGAGAAGCTAAATTATATGAAACCGAAAAATTTTATTTAGACCAAATATTTAGGTATACAGATTCCCTACAATTCATCCATAGAACAGTTTTGGTCACGCCCACTTTTTGGGGGCGTTTTCATCAAAAAACCGATTTTGATAAAATTTTACATGTAACATCCTCAAACGTTCGACATTATAGCTATATTTGAGTACAAAATGCAATTTGGCCACTCCCACTTTATAGAGAGGAGGATAGGGTATCATACGATCCGTTCCAGACGGATTGTAGCTTTTCTGTATGTTTTTTAAAATGGTTCCTATTAACGATTTGCCCAATTTTCCGATACGAGTATCCTTTTTCCTTTAATTTACTTTAATACTCAGCATTTCAAAACACATTTACTCTTTATTATAAGAAAATGTCAAATTGCACTACTATTAAGCCTTTAAACACAACAAGCCTGCACTCTGCACTAACGTAAGAACAAATTCTTACCTCTGCCTTAATATCCATGTACATTTCTAACGGAAAAAAAAAACTAATTCATATTAAACGGAAGAAGTTACATGCTGTTTACTTACTTTTGACGCGTAAAATATGGAGTAAGATTAATTGTTATTAGAAAAACATGTATTAGGTTTATTTTAATTTTTACATTTTTTATTTTTTTTTATTGTTGTTATATAAAACTTTTGTTTTGTACTCTGAGTTGGTCATTTAATCGGTTTGGTAAAAGAGGAATGAAGTATATAGTCCGTTCCAAATCACATGTTATTATACCCTATCCTAAGGGTATATTAAGTTTGATACATAGTTTGTAACATAGAGAAATAATCGAGATAGACCCTATAAAGTATACATATTCATGATCAGTATCAATAGCGAAAACGATTGAGCCATGTCCGACTGTCCGTCCGTCCGTCACCACTTTTTATGCCTTAAATTTTGAGGTAGGAGGATGAAATTTAATATCTGGGCTTTTGATAAAAAGATGCAGTACAAGTGTAAAATTTTTTTAAATTCGCCCACTGCCACGCCCACTTTTTCATAACTTCACTAAATTATATGAAACCGAAAAATTGGGGAGAGTACGATAACTTTGGCGCCAATAATTGATAACGGTTTTTTGTAGAGGGGTCAAAAACAAGCATTTTTTACTATGGGAGGGGGGGTCTATCTCGCCCCGTTTAGGAGGTAGGGGGAATTTAAGAAAAAATGACTTAAAATGAAAATAAATATATTAAAACATACAGAAAAGCTACAATCCGTCTGGAACGGATCGTCTGATACCCTATCCTCCTCTATATAAAGTGAGCATGGCCAAATTGCATTTTGTAGTCAAATATAGCTATAATGTCGAACGTTTGAGGATGTTACATGTAAAATTTCATCAAAATCGGTTTTTTGATGAAAACGCCCCCAAAAAGTGGGCGTGGCCAAAACTGTTCTATGGGTGAATTGTAGGGAATCTAAATACCTAAATATTTGGTCTTAACAAAATTTTTCGGTTTCATATAATTTAGTGAAGTTATAAAAAAGTAGGCGTGGCAGTGGGCGGATGTGAAAAAATTTTACACTTGTACTGTATCTTTTTCTTGGAAGCCCAGATATGAAATTTCAGTGTCCTAGTTAAAAATTTAAGGCCTAAAAATCGGTTTTGTGATGAAAACGCCCCCAAAAAGTGGGCGTGGCCAAAACTTTTGTATGGGTGGATTGTAGGGAATCTGAATGCCTAAGTATTTGGTCTTAACAAAATTTTTCCTTTTCATATAATTTAGTGAAGTTATGAAAAAGTGGGCGTGGCAGTGGGCGGATTTTAAAAATTTTTACACTTGTACTGTATCTTTCTCTTAGAAGCCCAGATATGAAATTTCATCGTCATAGCTCAAAATTTAAGGCCCAAAAAGCGGTGACATACGGACGGACGGACGGACGGACGGACGGACGGACGGTCATCGCTCAATCGATTTCGCTATTGATGCTGATCACGAATATACATATATACTTTATAGGGTCTATCTCGATTATTTCTCTATGTTACAAACTATGTGTCAAACTTAATATACCCTTAGGATAGGATATAAACATTTTAACGGAATGTGGTCTCCCAACAAGCGAACACAGATTCAAATACGTAACCTCTCTCCTGGTCGCCAAAATAGGTGCATCACACAAATCGCCCATAAATGATGATGTCAAGAAGTCGATGAAACGGAAGAAGTTAGATAAATGCCCATGAGCTATCTTTAACGCAGTTACATTTTTCATGAAATCAGCCATACCACTCTACAGACAACCCAACCGGAGTAACGTACCCACCCTGGTTAGTTCCCAAGGAATCGATCATCACAGACGTGGCTACGCTTCCGAAAAATTCAACAAGTGATTTCATAGGGCCAGCGCACCTAGGGCAATTACCCCGGGGTGAAACTGAGTTTATAGAAGAGGGAGTTGAAGTATACAGTAAAAACGGGCTTAAATGTTCATCCAGCATTTTGGTAGTTTAACATCGGGGGAAAACCAATACATACATAAGTTGTCAATTTCGAGATGCAAAAAAATACCACTACAATGAAAATCGGTTCATGTATACACAAGTTAAACCCCGGGGAATTGCTCCAGTATGAGTTTGAACAAAAAGTTACCCCGGTGCCACCCAGGGGTAATTGCCCAGTGTGCGCTGGCCCGTATACAAACAAATGTTCAAAGAAATCGAACACAAACACCCAAATTGGAACCTCATCTTCACGGACGCATCTAAATGCGAAGAAGAAACCAGTTTCGCTGCGGTTAATGACAAAGACAAGACCCTATGTAAGGGCTTTCTTCCAGAATTTGCCTCTTCGAATTTGCCGAATCCACAGCAATCCTCCTCGCCACGGAAACGACTTTTGGGGATAAAACTCTGATTTGCACAGGCACACAGTAGGCTAGAGAGACTTTCCAGCGCGCGAAAATTCATTCAATTCTGGGCCTCTGATGAAAAGATACAGTAGAAGTGTAAATTTTTTTTACATCCGCCCACTGCCACGCCTACTTTTTTATAACTTCACTAAATTATATGAAACCGAAAAATTTTGTTAAGACCAAATATTTGGGTATTGAGATTCCCTACAATTCACCCATAGAGCAGTTTGGGCCCCGCCCACTTTTTGGGGGCGTTATCATCAAAAAACCTATTTTGATAAAATTTTACATGTAACATCCCCAAACGTTCGACATTATAGCTATATTTGAGTACAAAATGCAATTTGGCCACGCCCACTTTATAGAGAGGAGGATAGGGTATCATACGATCCGTTCCAGATGGATTGTAGCTTTTTTGTATGTTTTATTCAACACTTGTTTTGTGTTGATAAATTGCACTCTCCTTCAGCGCTTATTACTAATTTATTTTTACTTTTTGAAAATCATTATATTAAATATTGTTATACGTTATGGAACGAATAACAGTAAAAGTTTTTATTATCGTATTGTCTTACTACGTCAATAAAGAAGTCACTGCATATACTTCCCCTCATTATGGACCCCCTCATTTAATATCAAGGAGGAGTTTTATGACCTCCTGGATGGAGCCTACGGAGCCTGTCCGGAGTATGATGTCAAAATCACACTCAGGGACTTCAATGCCAAAATCGGTAGGGAAAACATCTTCGGCGGATTAGTTGGAAAGCACAGCCTCCACGAAACGACAACAGACAACGGCTTTCGGCTAATCGATTTCGCAGCAGCTCATAATACGGTAATAAGTAGCACTAGGTTTCCAAGACTACGAATCCACACAGCAACCTGGCGCCCTCCAGATGGTCGAACCACCAACCAAATCGAACAATAGATGCGAGGCACGTATCCAACATTCTGAATGTGCAAACTTTCAGAGGGGCAAACGTCGACTCTGACCATTTTCTTGTTGCAACTAAATTCAGAACTCGACTATGCAACGAGAAGAAGCTGCAAGCCGCCCAGAAAAAGAAATTCGACGTTGGAAACCTTAGCACGACTGGAGTAGCCAGAGTCTGCAGACAGCGCCTGAGCGAGAGACTCTCCGCTGTGCTTCACCATCCACAAATGCCAACAATCTGGGGAACCAGACATCATCAAAGGGGTAGCAGAGACCACAATAGGCTACCAGCCGACACCCAAACGAGCCCTTGATATGATGATGAATGCGCGCGTCGGAAAAAGGTGACAGAAAATGCACACATGCAAGCGCTGCAGCGCAAAACAAGGACAGCCAGAGAAGAATATCCAGCCAGAAGAAGGGAGGAGAAGAAGATTCTGCGTAAGAAGAGAAGGGCACGCGCAGTCTCCCAGCTCAAGGATATCGAAGAGTCTCGCGATAGGAACAACATCCGGATGTTTTTTAGCAGCTGGCCTCAAGTCCGGAACGCAGGCTCTTCGAAACAGTGAAGGAAACCTAGTCACCGAAGCACAGGGAATAGTAGATGTGTTTAAGCAGCATTTCTAGCAGCTACTTAATGGGCAGGTAGAGAGAGTGATAGGGCAAGAAGAGAACCCGCATCCAGTTAATGAAGAATCCATCCCCCCTCCTAGTTTTGAAGAGGTCGGCTCAGCTATCAGAAAGCTGAAGAACAAAAAAGCCGCCGGCTCTGATGGTCTACCTGCAGAGCTTTTCAAACATGGTGGTGATGCTTTGGTAGGGTGCATGCACCAAGTCATCAACCAAGTATGGGTGGATGAAGTCATGCTCGATGACTGGACTATCAGCTCTATATGCCCCATCTTCAAGAAAGGCGATCCTATGTCTTGTAAGAACTACCGAGGCACATCCCTGCTTAATGTCGCATATAAGATCCTCTCCAACGTACTGTGTGAACGTCTGAAGCCATTCTGCAGCACACTAATCGGCACGTACCAGTGTGGCTTCCGGCCCGGCAGATCGACGATCGACCAAATTTTCACACTAACGCAAATCCTGGAAAAGACCAACGAATTTTAAGTCGAGATTCACCATCTCTTCATCGATTTTAAAGCCGCATATGATAGCATTCATCGTCTTGAGCTCTACAAGGCGACGGCCGATTTCGGGATCCCGGCTAAACTGATCCAGCAGTGCCGCGTGACGCTTGAAAACACGCGGTGCAACGTGTAATTCGGAAACAGTTCCTCCGAACTAGTCCAAACATGCACCGGATTTCGGCAAGGAGATGCGTTATCATGTGAGTTCTTCAATCTTGTGCTGCAACAGATATTGCACAGGGCAGCTGAAAACACGGAAGGCACTATCTTTAACCAATCTGTCCAGCTGCTGGGATACGCAGGCGACATCGACATCATCGGTCGCTCCCAGCGCGAGTTATTGATTCTGCATGCAATCCACTAAAAAAAATTAAAACCAAAGCAATTCTTCATCATTATAATTTTTATTAAACAATATACTATGAGCATCAAAAGTGAGTAAACACCTACATGATTTCTGATGTAATTTTCAATATAAACCAAAAAATTAATAAAAATTAAATTTCAATGATACAAAAGAAAAGCTTTATATAACAGCAATAAAAAAATAAAAAATTAAAACATTAAAATAAAACTAATACATTTTTTTTCTAATAACAATTAACCTTACTCCATATTTTACGCGTCAAAAGTAAGTAAACACTAACAATATGTTTAAGGAATTCATAAAAATAATATCGTAGAAACAAAACTCAATATTTTGTTTGATAACTTTTAGACTTTATAACGTTTTTAAGTCTATGTAGCATGAACATAACATGTTCCCTCGTAACATCGGAGGATATTTAGGACCATTCTTCAATAAAAGTCTCATTGCTTTTAATTAGTCCTTTCGCGAATTTCTCGGTCTATATGATAGCATAATAATTCTATGGGGTTAAGGTCTGATAATTGGGGAAGGTGATAAAACTGTTTTGCACTTCTATAAAGAAATCATACCTTAACAAACCGCGAGGTAGGCTTAGGATCATTTGGTTCAAGTACTGCATTCGTAAGCATACCTAATTTTCCTACGTTCGATTGCGTGTTATTCTTTAGTATGTTTATATAGTCTTGCGTAGTCATTGTACGTTCAATAAAGACACGATTCTCTACCCCAGATGTTGCAATATGTGCTAATAGTAAATATATTGTTCACTTCATTCTTTGTTTTTTTTTTCTACAGATATTTTTTATTTCGGTGGCTTTTAAAAATTTTAAATTTCCTTTCGTCTGTAAATAAAATGTTTTTTTTTTGCTAAATGTAAACACTAGCTTTATTTAGTTCAGATGGTTAAATGGTTTTCAAGCACTTCTACCATGTAAGCCCAATTTATGCAATGTTCGCCGTACAGTATTCGGACAAACTGTTTTTTCGGATGTTATTGATATGTTTTCCATAATTTTAACTGCATTTGAACAGTGATTTTGTCTGACTTCAGTCACAGTTTAGCTTGCTTCTGTTTTATTTACCTTTCTTTCTCTATTTGTCCGTATGAAATTTTACGATGTTTTAAATGTATCCAATTCATTAATAATTTTTTTTAAAATGGTTCCTATTAACGATTTGCCCAATTTTCCGATACGAGTATCCTTTTTCCTTTAATTTACTTTAATACTCAGCATTTCAAAACACATTTACTCTTTATTATAAGAAAATGTCAAATTGCACTACTATTAAGCCTTTAAACACAAAAAGCCTGCACTCTGCACTAACGTAAGAACAAATTCTTACCTCTGCCTTAATATCCATGTACATTTCTAACGGAAAAAAATAACTAATTCATATTAAACGGAAGAAGTTACATGCTGTTTACTTACTTTTGACGCGTAAAATATGGAGTAAGATTAATTGTTATTAGAAAAACATGTATTAGGTTTATTTTAATTTTTACATTTTTTATTTTTTTACTGTTGTTATATAAAACTTTTGTTTTGTACTCTGAGTTGGTCATTTAATCGGTTTGGTAAAAGAGGAATGAAGTATATAGTCCGTTCCAAATCACATGTTATTATACCCTATCCTAAGGGTATATTAAGTTTGATACATAGTTTGTAACATAGAGAAATAATCGAGATAGACCCTATAAAGTATACATATTCATGATCAGTATCAATAGCGAAAACGATTGAGCCATGTCCGACTGTCCGTCCGTCCGTCACCACTTTTTATGCCTTAAATTTTGAGGTAGGAGGATGAAATTTAATATCTGGGCTTTTGACAAAAAGATGCAGTACAAGTGTAAAATTTTTTTAAATTCGCCCACTGCCACGCCCACTTTTTCATAACTTCACTAAATTATATGAAACCGAAAAATTGGGGAGAGTACGATAACTTTGGCGCCAATAATTGATAACGGTTTTTTGTAGAGGGGTCAAAAACAAGCATTTTTTACTATGGGAGGGGGGGTCTATCTCGCCCCGTTTAGGAGGTAGGGGGAATTTAAGAAAAAATGACTTAAAATGAAAAAAAATATATTAAAACATACAGAAAAGCTACAATCCGTCTGGAACGGATCGTCTGATACCCTATCCTCCTCTATATAAAGTGAGCGTGGCCAAATTGCATTTTGTAGTCAAATATAGCTATAATGTCGAACGTTTGAGGATGTTACATGTAAAATTTTATTAAAATCGGTTTTTTGATGAAAACGCCCCCAAAAAGTGGGCGTGGCCAAAACTGTTCTATGGGTGAATTGTAGGGAATCTAAATACCTAAATATTTGGTCTTAACAAAATTTTTCGGTTTCATATAATTTAGTGAAGTTATAAAAAAGTAGGCGTGGCAGTGGGCGGATGTGAAAAAATTTTACACTTGTACTGTATCTTTTTCTTGGAAGCCCAGATATGAAATTTCAGTGTCCTAGTTAAAAATTTAAGGCCTAAAAATCGGTTTTGTGATGAAAACGCCCCCAAAAAGTGGGCGTGGCCAAAACTTTTGTATGGGTGGATTGTAGGGAATCTGAATGCCTAAGTATTTGGTCTTAACAAAATTTTTCCTTTTCATATAATTTAGTGAAGTTATGAAAAAGTGGGCGTGGCAGTGGGCGGATTTTAAAAATGTTTACACTTGTACTGTATCTTTCTCTTAGAAGCCCAGATATGAAATTTCATCGTCATAGCTCAAAATTTAAGGCCCAAAAAGCGGTGACATACGGACGGACGGACGGACGGACGGACGGTCATCGCTCAATCGATTTCGCTATTGATGCTGATCACGAATATATATACTTTATATGGTCTATCTCGATTATTTCTCTATGTTACAAACTATGTGTCAAACTTAATATACCCTTAGGATAGGGTATAAAAACCGAATGGTTTTATGTCTTCTAGTTTTTAAGAAAATTTAAAATTACTAAAACTACCTTCTCATGAGATTTTTGTTTTTTGGTATTTACGGTGATATTACTTTGAGGATTAATGATGTAAAGTACAGCAAATCATTTAGCGTTACACAGAATGTACCGTGGGGAGGTAGACTTGCATTGAATTCCGCGTCCCAGTCATTCAGTTTGTGAATATCACTATTTTCTCAAACTCCTCATAGTAAAAATTTTCGGGCGTCCCATATAAAGCGACATTAGACCAATTTGGCTTTATGTGACTTACATATATGCAAAAACAGTGCAATATGCAACTGCAACCCACCTGCTGGATTCCAACTTGGGAAATTCGGCCTCATTTCGCTTCCATAAATTGAAATAAAGCCGAATATTGAAATTCACGGCACCGCCAAAAAACAAAACAAAGATAGTAATTTTCAATTTTCTCAAAAACTAGAAGACAAAACCATTCGGTTTTTATACCCTATCCTAAGGGTATATTAAGTTTGACACATAGTTTGTAACATAGAGAAATAATCGAGATAGACCCTATAAAGTACATACATATGTATATTCGTGATCAGCATCAATAGCGAAATCGATTGAGCAATGACCGTCCGTCCGTCCGTCCGTCCGTCCGTCCGTCCGTATGTCACCGCTTTTTGGGCCTTAAATTTTGAGCTAGGACGATGAAATTTCATATCTGGGCTTCTGAGGAAAAGATACAGTAGAAGTGTAAAAAATTTTGAAATCCGCCCACTGCCACGCCTACTTTTTTATAACTTCACTAAATTATATGAAACCGAAAAATTTTGTTAAGACCAAATATTTAGGCATTCAGATTCCCTACAATCCACCCATACAAAATGTTTGGCCACGCCCACTTTTTGGGGGCGTTTTCATCATAAAACCGATTTTTGACCCTAAAATGTTTAACTAGGACGCTGAAATTTCATATCTGGGCTTCTGACGAAAAGATACAGTAGAAGTGTACATTTTGTTTAAATTCGCCCACTGCCACGCCTACTTTTTTATAACTTCACTAAATTATATGAAACCGAAAAATTTTGTTAAGTCCAAATATTTAGGTATTCAGATTCCCTACAATTCACCCGTAGAAGAGTTTTGGCCACGCCCACTTTTTTGGGGCGTTTTCATCAAAAAACCGATTTTGATAAAATTTTACATGTAACATCCTCAAACGTTCGAGGTTATAGCTATAGGTTTAATACTGATGATCACACCATATAAAATTTATCATGCACGAACCCCGGAAGTGAAATTCCGCAAGGGTGGGTTTTTCGCGTGGGTATTTATTGCAGGCAATGAACCTGTTTGGGTTAAAAGTCAAATACTTTATGCGTGGATTATTTGCTTTAATGAATGGGGATTTTCCAAAACAAACAGGATGTATTTGTTTTAACATACATATTCATATTTTCAGATCTAACTCGTATCAACAAAACATTATTTCATCTTTTCAACAGAATAACCGAGAAGTAATCATCTTCAACATATTGTGGCATTACTCAATTCACTGAAAAAAATATAAATACAACTTAAATTTGTATGTCTTTAAAAATTGAAAAAAATATTTTTTCGGAGGGCAAGCCTCTTTATTCTTTGATCAGTATTTTACAACTAGCTAAAAACTAAATACATTCAATGACTTAACCTTAACTTATTCTATAGTGGAGCATAGCCGACGTGAAAGAATGCGGTGTTCTGATCAGGGGTCGAATCGCGTCCTCCGTGAACGGATCGGTAATCGTACGAATATAAATTCCGTCACACGTCATACGAATGAACGTATTGGGATTATGTCCTGCGAAAGCAAACGGAACGTAATTTCCAATTTGTCATACCGGTTGTACCAGATTAAAAGTTAAAATCGTATTAGTTTAAACTTCAAATATATGTCATTTGAAAGTGAAATTCGGCAAAATACAATAATTTTCTTTGAAAAATGGATCCGGTGCTATTCTTTTATCTTAGTTCATCAGATGAGAGTGAAATCGATGAAAAAATAGTTCGAAGACAACTACGAGAAACTAGCAATCCACTGTACATATCAAATAAAGTGTAAGAACAATTTGAAGTACTTTTCAAAATTCATTGCGTAAATATAATTTTTATTTACAGATTTATTAAAAGGTTCAGTCTGAGTAAGGACGCTTTCCAATACGTATTTTCAATGCTTCAATTCAGTGTCCAGTTGCCCACTGCAGTGCCTCCTGTGTTGCAATTAGCAGCAACCCTTTCGCTTTTAGCAAGTGGAGGGTATCAACACTACCTAATTGGGATGTGTCAAAGCAGTAACTCAAAACAAACGTCCTACGTGCTTGAGGAGATAGAAGAAAAATTATGCCCTCTTCATATCTTATTTAAGCCAGCTGATTCAGCCGGATGCAAAGAATACTTTATGGATGTGGCTTTCCCTTGGCAACTGTTTGGGAACAAATTTTTTGCCAAATTTGGGTGCTCATTCATGTACTCCGCCTTAATAATTTTTTCCGTAGGATTTATTTTATTCACGTTTGTCATAAAAAAATATTTATAATATATAATTCTTACAATTCTTCTTTATTTATGATTTAACTTACATTTTTTTAATTATTCTCCCAGTATACATATGTATACGATCAGTGACAAGCAATCGAATAACAATTCGACTGAACGAGCATGTTCATGTACTCGTTTACGGAAGTCGTGATGCCAAATTACGTTAAAGCGCATACATTCACGGATGTCATGATCCCAAATACACACATTCCGTTCACACGTTACTCGTTAACGGAGGACGCGATTCGACCCTAGGTGTCAAATGCCGACGTTGAGTGGATGCAGTAAAGGCATCATATGCCGACAGTGAGTGGATGAGGTGAGGGTGTCATATGCCGACTAGGTGCATGGCACTGGATGGCTCTATAAAGTGTGGGAACATGAAATGTTCTGCTGACCGGACGCGCATGGGGTGTCTGATGATTTGGGGAATTTACGTGTGCCGTGTTAACTTACATACTCCACACATTCTCCCTTACTTACATACTCCACAGGTGTGTTGCTCACTCTTAAGAATGAATCAAACTACTTCAAACTATACGATATCCATACGTATGTGAATGAACTTAAGCTAATTCTTCTATTAATTCTATTTCAAAGATTTGTAAGATTCATAATCAAAAATATAAATGCATTTTGACACAGAATGTGTTCACTAATTTTTTTGTCAAGAATTATTAGCAAACTTGCGTTTACGTTTGCTTGTATCAACTGTTATTTTATTATTATTGACTACTGTATGTTCTATGAATCTAGGTGCCAGTTTGTTTCTTCTATCGTCGAGTTCGTAAATTTTATCATTTATACAAAACTCTGGAGGATGCTCACGGTTTTCATTACGTTTTTTAATTATATTTTCTTTACATGCTAAGCTTCTTTCATGATACAAATTACGTTACTTTAGGTATTCTTGTTCCGTGTTTTTATTTTTTAAAATTGTAAAAAATGTGCCTTTATTTATATAACCAGTCAGAAGTTCAAATGGGGACAATTTAGTTACGGAATGTATTGAGCTATTGTATGTTAAGACGGCTTCATCTACATCCTCTGCTATTGGTTTATTCTGATCTTTAGATTTAATAATTCTTATCAATTCCGTAAGGGTGGAGTGAAATCGTTCAACAAGTGAATTTCCTGTGAGTCTTTGCGCATATTGCATGTAGTCCTATTTCATACGTATCTAGAAAGCCTTTAAAAAGCATAGACAAAAACTCGCCAACGAACCAATTTTGAATTCGGTTCTTTTAGTGAAAACAACCATGTTAAGGGCTTATGATCGGTAACTATCAAAAATTTTCTACCGTAGAGATATGGGTGAAAATATTTTGTAGCCCAGACTATGGCTAACACCTCTCTTTCTATGGTGCTATAATTTTTGTTCAGCTTGAAATAAGGTACGGCTTGCATAACAAACCGGTTTATCTGATCCAACAGGACCCTGGGATTAGATTGCGCCGATAGCAACATTACCGACATCTGGGGCCTTATTTTGTATTCCGTTTCTATAGCAAATGTATTCGAATTTCGGAAATTCGCATTTTGTACTTCTATAGAAAACACCACAATCCGAATGCGGAAAGGAAAAGTGATACCAACTCTTTTTCGGAAATTTGGCATTTTGTGTTCCGAAAGTGTTTGTCAAAGTCATATATTTTTACGGATATGAATTTGAAAGGTATCGTGTTATCGGATGTGTGTTCTTAAGAAGAATTTTCAGGGAAAATGTAAAATATAATATTAATTTTATTGATAAAAACACATATTATGTTGTGATTGATGAATATAAAGGGAGACGGCCAAAAGTTCACACACCAAATTTGTGCAATTCGAAGTTTTGGTTGTGTTTATGGAAGCTAAGAGTTTTATCAATGCCTGATAATGCAGCTTGATTTGTCTGGTAATCGGAAGATGACGTTCTGCTGCTTCCAACGTGTGCAAGGCAATAATTCAAATGGCTGACCTCTCATGCATCAGTTGGAATCATCTCAAAGTTCTTCTCCACTCGATGTTTTTCACTTGTCCTTTGTTATCCTCGAACCATATAACAACACTATCCACTGGTTCCCTGTGCGTTGTTACTTATTTTTATTTTTAATTAGCTTTACATATTTTCAGATTAATTATCACAACAAATCAAAAACAACACCTTATCAAATATAAACAAAATCTAAAAGTAATTTAAGTGACGTTTGATATTTGTTTTGACAACCTTACTTTCGGAAATGCCTGGTTTTAATTTGGAAGCACTTGCACCCAATCCGAAAACCATATAAAATACCAATTCATTTTAGTATCGGATTGGATTTCCGAATAGAAAACCGAATCCGAAAGCAATACGAAATAAGGCCCCTGTAGTAAGGTTGAATGGCTTAGTGAAGTCAGGATATTGCAATATGGGGTCATTGCACAATAAAGTCTTACAATTTTCGAAGCAAGTTACGTATTTTGAATCTAACACTATACTTTTTCCCTTACGTAAGCACTCAGTCATAGGTTTGATCAGATTAGCGAAATCCTTCACAAAGTTACGATAATATCCGAGGAGGCCCAAGAAAGATTTTATCTGTTTGCGAGTTTTTGGAATGGGAAAACTAGTAATACTAGTAAAACTAGAAAACTAGTTGATTTTGTCTGGGTTCGGCTTCACAACTTCAGATGTTACTAGGTGGCCTAAAAAGGATACTTCCTTGTGGAGGAACTCCGACTTATCTAGTTGGATCTTAAAATTAGTGTTTTGGAGTTTCTTAAAGACAAGTTCTAGATTTTCTATATGCTCTTGGAGCGACGTGGACAAGACAATTATGTCGTCCATGTAAACCAAGCATATTTTGCCTTGTAAGTTATGAAGAACGTCCATCACTTGCTGAAAAGGAGATGGTGCATTTTTTAAGTCAAAAGGCATCCGTACAAACTCGAAATGACCATTGTTTATTGAAAAAGCTGTTTTTGGAATGTCTTCTTCATTAACCTGAATTTGATGAAACCCTGACGCGAGATCCAATGTAGTGTACATAGATTTTCCCAGTTTATCCAATATATCCGATATATTTGAAATGGGGTATTTATCATGCACGGTTTTTCCGTTTAATTTTCGGTAATCAATTACCAACCGCCATTTTTGTTTGCCACTTGAGTCCTTATTTTCTGGAACTATCCAAATTGGAGAGGACCAGGGTGAATAACTTGGGCGAATAATACCCTCATTTAGCATCTTGGAAACTTGATTCCGTATTTCTTCTTGGTGGATGATTGGGAAACGATATGACTTTGAATAAATAGAAATATCGTCTCGAGTCTTTGTAGTATGTTTTAATTGACTAGAAAATGTCAACCTCTCACCTTCTCTGAAAAATATATGCTTATATCTGTGGCAAAGGTATTTGATAGCCTTTTGTTCTTCGAAATTGAGATGACTAACACGAATAAAATCTCTATCTCTCTAAAATAGTATTATTAAGGTCTACTTTCATTCCGAGGTCCTTTAGTATTTCAGTGCTAATAAGACCATCAAAATAGCTATGCAATTGAAAGATCAAAAACGGAAGCTGTTTGGCTGTTCTCAATTCAGCGAGGCCATTAAAGACGATTTGTTGATTAATAAAATGACTATTAAACATACAGAAAAGCTACAATCCGTCTGGAACGGATCGTATGATACCCTATCCTCCATCCTATAAAAGACATAAGTCTTACTTGTATAAACCTTTATTATGATAATAAATTGAAAATTGAAATTGAAAATTACACTGTCTTCGTTGAGTTGCATATCTATTACTTGGATTACTTCTGATCTCGATGGTAGTGTCAGTTTGCCTATCTTTTTCTTGTCCATGTTCATTGGTATTACAATCTCATAGTCGATTTTGCAGTTGTACTTTCTCTGGATATTCTTCGTCGGATATTCGGTCCCGTATGCGAGGAGGGCGAATGGAGGAAAAGATATAACCGCGAACTCTATGAGCTGTACCAAGATGTGGATGTAGTCCAAAAAGCCAAAACACGTCGACTACACTGGCTCGGCCACATCAAGCGAATGGACAATAATGCTCCAGCAAAGAGGATCTTCGAATCACAGCCCCCAGGTTCGAGACGACAAGGAAGACCGAATCTCCGTTTTAAGGATCAAGCTATCGCGGATGCCAGAGCGCTTGGTCTAGATAACTGGAAGCAGCGCGCCCGGGATCGAAGGGAGTGGAAAGCTGCCGTGTCTCAGGCAGAGACTCTTCACGGGTCGGGAGCCCGTTAAGTAAGTAAGTATAGAAACTTGCGACTTTGTCAAAACTTTCTCATTTGACTTTTGGAACTTATGACTTTCCATCTTCGACGCATCTGATACTTTCGGAACTTACCCACAACGTTTAAAAGTATTTTTGCAGTCTGAAAGTTACAAACAAACATTTGAAAGGTTCATTGGTTTACTGGTTTACATGGTCAACATTAGTAGCATCTTTCTTGTCATGGTCGTCGTCAAAAAATAAGACTTGAGTGCTTTATATTTTTACATTTCGTTTAATATTAAAATGATTACCGACTACTTTTTGAATTTTCTTCTGCTTACATCGAAATGTCAGTGTCAATTTTTCATTTTTGTGCTTTAAGTTGGCTGTATTAGCTCAACTGAAAATTGTTGTAATTCCAAAAATTATTTCAGTTGTATTGTAGTTGAGTTATGTGGAAGACAACACAACTAAGTTGAGTTGTAAATCATAATAGGGGTGTAATACCATGTTCCCACCGAACGAAACCCCGAGGTTTCGCCAAAGGATTTCCCATACATATTCAGGGTTTCGAAATCTCGTGATTTCAGCGAAGCCTATATAGTTAAAATCCTCTTGAGTTCATCCACCTGTGAGAGGTTGTCAACTTTGGTTTATTTTGGTGTTCATTTATATTCACCCCTATCGGGAATATTTTCCCCGGAATGTTTCCCTTTTTCGTAAAATAGATATCGTGAATAATCTTCGAAAGGGAACAAAAAATTCCGTCGGAAAAATAGGTATCGGGAAAAAATTCCGATGGAAAAATTCAAGGGTCGAATCGCGTCCTCCGTGAACGGATCGGTAATCGTACGAATACAAAATCCGTCACACGTCATACGAAAGAACGTATTAGTTTAGTAGTTTAGTAGTCTTTCGTAAATAGTATTTTTATATAAACGAAGGCCTATTATTCTTTTCTCCTCCAATCCACGTTGAATTAAGTGAATTAAGAGATCCAAAACTTCAGACAAGTATTCGTTAACATGCTCCGTGTCTAATTCTTTTTGGTAAACTAATTTAAATGAGTAAAATCGAAGGTCTTTTTGGTGAGTATTAAGGAATTAAACAAGATATTGAGAATATATCATACTTTGATAGTTGTATAGAAGGAGTTTCAAGAAAAGAGTTCAATTAAATTATGGTTGAGCGATTCAGATGCTGAAAATGCGAATAGATTCTTGCAAATAGCAAAAAAAAAACATACAGAAGAGTTACAATCCGTTTGGAACGGATTAGAAAGTGGACGTGGCTATGTTGCATTTTGTACTGAACTACGACGATAACTTCGAACGTTTAAGGATGTTGCATGTAAAATTTCATGAAAATCGGTTTTTGGATGAAAACGACCCCACAAATTGGGCGTGGCCAAAACTTTTGTATCGGTGAATTGTAGGGAATATACGCTGAGTTCATGCAAAAAACCGGCAACACTGCGTTCATAATTGCATAAAAACTGTATTATCTATGCAAAAGTTTGACACCACTTGTGTTCATAAAAGTCAATTGACAGTTAGTATGCAGTCTATGTTTTGCAAGTTTGCAACAGATTTCATTTTGTTGCAGAAAGTAGCCGGTTTTTTTTAAGGAACTCAGCCACAATATAAGTAAGGAAAATGAATATGATATATTCCTATTAGTTGCAAAATTAAATTAATTAATTCATTCTTGTAGGGCAGATCCGGAGCGAGTAAATTGGATGCAAGACCAGAAGAAGCTGTTAACTTCTGTCCGATTAGCGATGAAAAAAAGATTTAGGAAAGGTAAACAAATCCAAAGTAGTGCTCTGGTGTAGATAATTAGAAGTTCTCCTATTTTTCCCTACGATAAAACCGAAAAAACGCGGAAGTTTGTTAATTAAATTATTACGTATAAACATTTGTCACTTTTCTGTCAAGTGCTATGAACGACGATTTCACCACTACATGGTTGCTGCAACAATGCAGTAAGTTTCGCGTTCATAAAAGTTTACCAAAACTATTGCGGCATATTTACTGCAAACAGAACGCTCAGAGCACTCAGTTCGTGTTTTTTTTTTTCGTTCAGAGCGAGCACGCTCTATCAAAAACAAAATCGAAAACAATTGAAATGGACTTCGAGGCTTTGTTTTTAATTAATTATTAGCAGTTAATAATTAAATAAATACTTTATTTGTGTGTAAACGATATTTCAGTGTTTAAGAAGACAAAAAGCATGAATCTTCGATTAATTTTGCAGTCATATGACAGGTACTGCTCAATTGTGTTTCTTAAATGCATCAGAGCGTTCAGAGCGCGCTGGACATGTTCAGGCTCTGTTCTGAACTAAAAAAGAAAAACGACTATTAGTTTTATTAAAATAACATACATTTTACACGCAGAAAATCTTTTTTTGTTGCACAAACACGTGGCGTCGACCAGAAATTTGTGATCGACAACAAACGATTGTCAAATCGACAAATATCGATCACAATCAAAATACACAATTCCAATTCTTCAACTCATATACGACACTCGAATCCGACCACAGTCGTATTTAGTTATTATAAAGTCGTAATGTACGAGCAACTCGAGCAAACTAATTTGTATGCATCGCATACAAATCGAAGAATAGGAATTTAATTATAGTGGGATTCTAAATACGAGATAAAATACGACTGGGTATTGGACTTGAAGAATTGGAGTGAATACCAAAACTCATAATGGACGTTCGACAATTGTCGTTCATCGATCAATTATGCGCACTCGCAATAAGGGCCATATTTTCCTTTATCTCCGCGAACTGTTTCTGCATACTAAACGCGAGTTTTTTATTCAAGGAAGTTCGAGTTGAGCTAAGTTATTGCGTTAGTATAGGTATTTTGAAGTTGATCTGTAACGGTTTTTACTGTGCTCTGACATTGATGAATAAGGATGTATAAGGTTTGACGATGTGTGAATTAGACCGCCGGAAGAAACAAAAACATGCAGCACGCAGCCTACATGAATGTCGGAACAAATGTTTTGATACGAAATACTCTGATTTATCTGGGGCCTTATTTTGTATTCCGTTTCTATAGCAAATGCATTCAAAATTAGGAAATTGAAATTTTGTACTTCTGTAGAAAACGCTACAATCAGAATGCGGAAAGGAAGTCATACCAACTCTTTTTTCGAAAATTTGGCATTTTATATTCCGAAAATGTTTGTCAAAGTCATCTATTCTTGCGGATATTCATTCAAAATATTTCTTGCTTTCGGATGTGTGTTCATAAGAAGAATTTTCAGGGTAAATGTAAAATGTATTTTTAATTTTATTAATAAACATACAGAAAAGCTACAATCCGTCTGGAACGGATCGTATGATACCCTATCCTCCTCTTTATAAAGTGGTCATGGCCAAATTGCATATTGTACTCAAATATAGCTATAATGTCGAACGTTTGAGGATGTTACATGTAAAATTTTATCAAAATAGGTTTTTTGATGATAACGCCCCCAAAAAGTGGGCGTGGCCAAAACTTTTGTATGGGTGGATTGTAGGGAATCTGAATGCCTAAATATTTGGTCTTAACAAAATTTTTCGGTTTCATATAATTTAGTGAAGTTATAAAAAAGTAGGCGTGGCAGTGGGCGGATGTAAAAAAATTTTACACTTGTACTGTATCTTTTTCTTGGAAGCCCAGATATGAAATTTCAGCGTCCTAGTTAAAAATTTAAGGCCCAAAAATCGGTTTTGTGATGAAAACGCCCCCAAAAAGTGGGCGTGGCCAAACTTTTGTATGGGTGGATTGTAGGGAATCTGAATGCCTAAATATTTGGTCTTAACAAAATTTTTCGGTTTCATATAATTTAGTGAATTTATAAAAAAGTAGGCGTGGCAGTGGGCGGATTTTAAAAATTTTTACACTTGTACTGTATCTTTTTCTCAGAAGCCCAGATATGAAATTTCATCGTCCTAGCTCAAAATTTAAGGCCCAAAAAGCGGTGACATACGGACGGACGGACGGACGGTCATCGCTCAATCGATTTCGCTATTGATGCTGATCACGAATATATATACTTTATAGGGTCTATCTCGATTATTTCTCTATGTTACAAACTATGTGTCAAACTTAATATACTCTTAGGATAGGGTATAAAAACACATATTCACCCTTATTGTCGTCGTCTGGTGAAAACGACTGGCGACATCTGTCGAGTCGAGGCGTTTTGGAATTTCACATTGCGTAACTAAAACGACACGACTCTCTGAACACTTAGATTCCACACACTGCACACATGTGTTTTGACATTTGAGTCGACGAATTTATATTTTTCGTGACTTGGTGGAAAATATTTTAAAAATAATTTGAAAATTAATGAAATGTTGAAATTACTCTGGGACTAGATGATAATTGAGTGGGTGATTCTATGGACGAAGACGATGGTTGCTTTGGCCAAGATAATTCAGTGAAAAGATATGTATGTCTTTCCAATGGCGACTAACATCACTTTTATTATGCCCTTTGTAAATGATTTTGCCAAAGGGATATTTTTCCATTTCATGCAATAATTGTTGAACTAATATCTTTTATTTGTTGTCTTTATTCTGAAAAATACTATAATTGACATATTGGTTCATTTCGTCACTCAAAAATTAAATATACATATTTCTCTTCAACAGTGAATCACAGTCGTTCGCAAAATTATCGACGACAAAAATATAACACGCCTCAGACAATACCGACGATCGTCGCCAAAAAATACAATCCACATGTTTTGACATTTCAGACGACTGTTGTCGATCGGCGCCGCGACAAATGTCGTTCATTTGTCATCGCCAATGCCAAACAGTCGCATTGTGTTTTTTTAGAGTCGTAGACGACGACGACAATAAGTGTGATTATCAGAAACATTTGTGTATCTGATTTGGAGGAAATAATTTCCAGGATTATTTCCTACGATGGCTTAATAAGCACAAAAGGAACTGCCATAGGGTCTGAATACATCTGCCCTACAAGTTCAACCAAAGTCACCATCGTCTTCGTCCATAGAATCACCCACTCAATTATCATCTAGTCCCAGATTAATTTCAACATTTCATTAATTTTCAAATTATTTTTAAAATATTTTCCACCAAGTCACACGAAAAATATAAATTCGTCGACTCAAATGTCAAATGTGTGCAGTGTGTGGAATCTAAGTGTTCAGAGAGTCGTGTCGTTTTAGTTACGCAATGTGAAATTCCAAACGCCTCGACTCGACAGATGTCGCCAGTCGTTTTCGGCAGACGACGACGACAATAAGGGTGATTGTTTCTAGAATTAGAAGTTGAAAAAAACTTGCATTTTTGTCGATTCTTACTATCTCGCGATCACTATTTTATGGAATAGGTTCCACAAAACGTAAAACGCCAATTGGCATTCAACGACGTAAAAATGCCTCTCATTATTATTTAAAAGAAAACCATATTCTCATCAATTAGCTCCACTTTCTGTTTATCAAATAACTTGATGTAAATATACAACATACTTTTTCTATCACAATGAAATGTTGAATTTAAGTTTTGATTTATAATATATTATACAGTATTATTCTCTTCGGTTGGAATATCTGGTTGCATTTTTAGGACTTGTAACCTTGGATTATAGTAACCTGATAGGTAGTACGTATCATTATTATCATAAGTTGATTGATATTGCCGTGCATCTGCCCCAAATTTCGCAAAGTACACTGAAAATTCAATAACTTCACATCTATGAGATATAGTTTGTACATCGTTTTCATCTTCATGAGGTGAATAAAATAGTGCACCCTATAATTAAAAATTAAAAAATGTCAATCCATAAATCCAATTATCGAACTGATGTTTATCAGTACTTACAGGGTATTTTAATATCGGACAGCCCGTAGTTTCCTCTGGATGGTAAAACCACCGCACCCTAACAACCTTATTGCTGGATGTTGTTTCCCACATTGATTCAATCCTTCCGATATACGGGCGATCTGGCCTTCCAGTAGAAAGAAATACTGCACATTCACCAACCTAAAGATAATCCAACAATGAAACTTTCCTTAGAAATAGATAATTAACGCTCACAGTTATAGTTTCTTTTCCTCTCGTAATTGTTTTGTAAAATTGCTTTCGGGCTCTGCCCTTTAATCCGGCCTTACGATAGGCTTGCCCAAGCCATCCCCAAAGTTGACGTTCTGGTAAAAATGCTGCAATTTTGCTCCCTTTTCCGCTTTTATAATCCACCTTTTCAATGGGCTTCACCTAGAAATTGAAATAATGACAGCATATTAACATATATATCCTCAATTTAAAATATGGAAAAGAAAGATTAATATATGATTCATCTATGATTACATTGCAAACCAGGAAGTTAAGTTAATAGGACTAAATAGGATATTATATTATTTAAAAATATTTTTTGGAAGAAATCCATCTACAACGCTGTTAGACAGATGGTATTTTTTGGTTAAGGACTTAAAGAAACTCTGATTTTGTTATCAAACAGTTTTTGTTTTTTCTTAAATGCGGAAAATGTTTCAAATAAAAAATTATTACTATTATTTCAAAATTAATAAATAAATTACAATCAGCTACCAAGGCTATCGGCTAGATATTCGTGTACAGGGTGTAACCGCAGTTTCATTAAAGTCGATTTTGATTGGAGGACAACCTATTGGGAAAGAAATTTGTCCACAGAGTAAATATTGCTTGCTCAACGCCTCACCTAAGAATTCTATATACAATGTTCAACAACTTAAACATACAGAAAAGCTACTATCCGCCTGGAACTGATCAGACCCTATCCTCCTTTCTATGCAGCCATGAAAAGAAAGCGTGGCATACTGCATTTTGTTTTCGAATCACAACGATAACTTCGAATGTTTGAGGCTGTTACATACATGAAAAAGTTCATCAAAATCAGGTTTTTAATAAAAACGCTCTCAAAAAGTGGGGGATCTAAAGAGGTTGGGTGAAAAGTATTATTATTATTATTAAAAGTTTATTGGCAACGAATTAAATTGTACTGATAATAATTGTATATTTAGCTTGAGCAGCTAGGGCCTTCAGCTAGTTGAACATAATGCCATCAGCCTGTATAAGTACATTGTTTACATTTTCGTATGCGATTTCGCTTAAAAAATCAGATAAATTTTTTTGAGCAATAGTTTTACAAGTTAAGTATATTTGTTTACATGAAATGAGACGACTTATGGTAAGCGTTTGGTTTTCGTCGCATAAGTAGAAAAGCGGGGCCATTTCGTTAGTGATGAGAAGTTTGTAGGTCATGTTGGTATGATCCATCCGCAGTCTGATATATATTTTTGTCTTTTTATGTGAAATATCTCCAGGGTAGTATGATTTTTCAGGAATAGGGTTGAATTGTTTGTAAATGTGTTGATAGTTTGACCAGTTAGTTTTTCTCTCATATTTCCAAGTCTCGAGTAGATATTTTTTTATGTCTTTTTTGCTGTAGGCGAAGAATATTGTAAGAGGTTCTTTTAAAGCCGATTTAGCAGTGTCGTCTGCAACTTCGTTTCCGTTAATCCCGCTATGCCCTGGGACCCAGCATAATCTTAGTTTTTCACTTTAGATATGAGTTTGTGACGGATGGACTCAATGATTTCGCTACGATTGTCTATGCTTTTAATAGCTGTTATATAGGATAGGCTTTCTGTGAAAATGATAGTCTTATTGTTTTTGGATGTGTTAACTGCAGTGAGGATGGCAACGCTTCTGCTGTAAATATGGAAGTGAAATTTGGAAAAAGGCCTTTACAAATGACTGATAGATCTTCTCCAATGACAGCGAATGATGATCCGTTTTCCGCTTTTGAAGCATCAGTAAACATAAAGTTCCATCCTTGTTCTTTGTCGTTTTCTGCAACGTCAAATAACATGGCTTAAAGACTTCGTTATGGAGTCTTTTAGTAAATTCCAAGGCGGGCAGGATGTTGACTTAAGTTTTGAATGACAATTGGAATCCCAAGGCCTTTTGCGGATGTAAGACCAGATACTAATGTCGATTGAAATCTTGGGGTTTTTTCCCATTTTAGGATTTGTGAATGGGTGACATTTTGGAAGAGTGTAGTTTTTGTATCGTACACGTAATAAGATATTCGATTCTTTCTGTAATATGTGGCAATCCAGCGTCAGTTAGGAGGTTTCAGATTGGAGTTGTACGAAAGGCCCTCATACCGCTCCTGATGACAGCATGGTACGATGTTGTGATGTGTTGTAATACAATGGCGTAAAATGTAAATTTGGAGTCGAATAGAATGCCAAGTATTTTTGCAAAGTTTACATTGATTATATTTGTATTGTTTAATTGTACTGAGATGTTTTTATTACAACTATATTTTTTACATACATAGTAAGTGTAGAATTTCACATTTTTGTATTGCAAGTTTTAATGCTGAGTATTTCGCCCATTCTGAATGGTTTTGAAGAATATTGGTGAACGTGGTAGCAAGAGACGTTAAGTCCTTGCAACTGGAGTAAATTATAAGATCGTCGGCATAGAGTGTATGACCTACTATGTTGTGACGGTAACCAATGAGCTGATTTCATTAAATGCAATTATAAAAAGGTCGACGGATAAGGCCGATCGGATCGGATTGATCAGTTGTTTCATAACCACATGCATGCCAATACGATCAAAGGCTTTCTCGAAATCGATCAGAAGGACTGAGACGTGTTTTTTTGCTGAGAGAGATGAGGTAATGACTTCATCCAAATGGAGGAGAGCGTCGATGGTTCCGCGTTCTCTTTTGAAAGCCACCTGGCGGGATTCAATGAGATTATTTTTTTCAAGGAGCCAAAACAATTGCTTGGATATTATTTTCTCTAAAACTTTGCCTGCACAGGGGAGAAGCGATATTGGGCGGTATCCGGAAATATCAGAGGAGTTTTTGTTCAGTTTAGGTATGGGAACAATATTGGCAACTTTCCATGCATGTGAAATTATACCATGGTTAAATATTTGGTTATATAAAACCAATAACCGAAAAAATTTGGAAAAACTCAAAATATATAAAAACAAAATAAGTACAGAAGCAGAAAAACAGAAAAACCCAACACTATTAAAAGAATGGAGAAAACTAAACGCAGAACACCAGAGAGAAATAAACACAGCAAAAAGAAACTCATTCACAAACTTCATTACCAACCTGAATTATAGAACCAAGAGCACTAAAGTATACAAATATATAAACAAACTAAACAACAACCTGAAACAACCATACGGAGATCCCACCCACAATCTAATAAACTTCAACGGCATAACTTTAACAAAAAAACAACCCAATAGCAAATACCCTAGCAACACACTACAGCAAAGCACACGAACTTAACAAAGACCTAAAGAAGGCCCAACAAAAAATCAATAGCAACCAGATACAACTAAAACAACAACCTAGGCTTTTCACAGAGAATATAACAAAACTCGAACTAGACACCGTTAACAACTGGCTGAAACCTAGAAAGCAACCAGGATACGACCAAATCTTTCCAGAAATGATAAAAAACCTAAATAATAAAAATAGAACAACCCTACTAGAAATCCTAAATAATATCTTGAATTAAGAACTCTGGAAGAACTGGAAGAAATCAATAGTAATCCCCTTACTAAAACCTAATAAACCCGCTAACCAACTCACAACCTACCGCCCAATCTCCTTCACATGCATCCCCGCAAAAGTAATGGAAAAAATACTCATCTACCCCTTAAAAACACAAAAGCTAATACACATGGAACAGGCTGGCTTCCGTAAGCACTTCTCCACAATACACCAAGTTTGTAACCTAAAACAAAAAATAACCACAGCTTTCAACAACAACAAAACCGTAATCAGTCGCTTTGTAGACTTCAATGGTGTCTTTGATGGAATATGGAGAGACAAATTATACAGCAAACTAATAAATATGAACGTCGGAAGCAAAATAATAAGATGGATAAAATGCTTCACCAAGCAGCGCTGGATCTCAGTGAAGTGGAATAACACCGCATCTAAATGGAAGCAAACAAAAGTGGGCGTCCCACAGGGGTGCATATCCAGTCTAATCCTATTCAACATCTATATAAATGACCTAATCAAAAGAATAAAAGACATAGGCATCAACATAGCCATCTACGCAGACGACGTGGTCTTATGGACAGAGGCAGACAACAAGAGGGACACAGCTCAAATATTCAGAACGAAAACAGCAGAAGCTACCTGACAGTCAACACAGATAAAACATCATACCAGATCTTCTCATTAAAACACAAACATGAAGACGTTGAAATAAAAATAAAACATACAGAAAAGCTACAATCCGTCTGGAACGGATCGTTTGATACCCTATCCTCCTCTCTATAAAGTGGGCGTGGCCAAATTGCATTTTGTACTCAAATATATCTATAACCTCGAACGTTTGAGGATGTTACATGTAAAATTTTATCAAAATCGGTTTTTTGATGAAAACGCCCCCAAAAACTGGGCGTGGCCAAAACTGTTCTATGGGTAAATTGTAGGAAATCTGAATACCTAAATATTTGGACGTAACAAAATTTTTCGGTTTCATATAATTTAGTGAAATTATAAAATAGTAGGCGTGGCAGTGGGCGGATGTGAAAAAATTTTACACTTGTACTGTATCTTTTTCTTGGAAGCCCAGATATGAAATTTCAGCGTCCTAGTTAAAAATTTAAGGCCCAAAAATCGGTTTTGTGATGAAAACGCCCCCAAAAAGTGGGCGTGGCCAAAACTTTTGTATGGGTGGATTGTAGGGAATCTGAATGCCTAAATATTTGGCCTTAACAAAATTTTTCGGTTTCATATAATTTAGTGAAGTTATGAAAAAGTGGGCGTGGCAGTGGGCGGATTTCAAAAATGTTTACACTTGTACTGTATCTTTTTCTCAGAAGCCCAGATACGAAATTTCATCGTCCTAGCTCAAAATTTAAGGCCTTACGGACGGACGGACGGACGGTCATCGCTCAATCGATTTCGCTATTGATGCTGATCACGAATATATATACTTTATAGGGACTATCTCGATTATTTCTCTATGTTACAAACTATGTGTCAAACTTAATATACCCTTAGGATAGGGTATAAACATACAGAAAAGCTACAATCCGTCTGGAACGGATCGTATGATACCGTATCCTCCTTGCTATGTAGCCCTTATAAAGTGGGCGAGGTGATATTGCATTTTGTACTGAAATACGAAGTCGAACGTTTGAGGATGTTAAACGTAAAATTTCATGAAAATCTGTTTTTTATGAAAACGCCCCCAAAAAGGGGGCGTGGCTAAAAATGCTATTTGGATGAATTGTAGGAAATCTAAATGCCCAAATATTTGGTCTTCACAAAATTTTTCGGTTTCATATAATTTAGTGAAGTTATAAAAAAGTAGGCGTGGCAGTGGGCGGATTAAAAAAAATTTTACACTAATATTGTATTTTTTTCTCGGAAGCCCAGATATGAAATTTCAGCGTCCCAGTTACATATTTAAGGCCCAAAAATCGGTTTTGTGATGAAAACGCCCCCAAAAGTGGGCGCGGTAAAAACTTTCGTATGGGTGAATTGTAGGGAATCTGAATACCTAAATATTTGGTCTTAACAAAATTTTTCGGTTTCATATAATTTAGTGAAGTTATGAAAAAGTGGGCGTGGCAGTGGGCGGATTTAAAAAATTTTTACACTTGTACTGTATCTTTTTCTCAGAAGCCCAGCTATGAAATTTCATCGTCATAGCTCAAAATTTAAGGCCCAAAAAAGCGGTGACATACGGACGGACGGACGGTCATCGCTCAATCGATTTCGCTATTGATACTGATCACGAATATATATACTTTATAGGGTCTATCTCGATTATTTCTCTATGTTACAAACTATGTGTCAAACTTAATATACCCTTAGGATAGGGTATAAATATACCATACTCTACAAAAAAACAAAAGGCCACAGCATCAATCTTCAATGGATACTAGCCCATGTAGACATCAAGGGAAACGAAATAGCTGACAGCCTAGCAAAAAAAAGGAGCAACCATCATAGAAAGAACCCCAGAAAACATAACAATTACAAACAGAGTAGATTAAATCAAACAATACTACACCGAACAAGAATCCAAGAATGAAAACACCGCAATGGAAGGGAAGAAATACGAAAACATAAAATCTATATACAACACCATAGCCCAAGCACCAAGGAAAGAAGCAGTAGCCACAATAAGACTCAAAACCGGACACAGCTGCCTAGCCGCACACTTGAAAAAAAATTGGCACTACTAGAGACGGACAGATGTAGCTTACGCAACATGAATAAACAGGACGAAGATCACCTAACAAGATGCAAAGCACTGAACGAAGCAAGGTAGCAAAGCACCAACATAACACATTTATACCGGACTGCTCGAGGAAAAATGGCCTAGGCCAACCTTCCCCATTGGATAACAACAACAACAACATTTTCTTAAAGGTTGTGGGACTGTATTTAAGCATGGCATAGGATATGCGATCAAATCCAGGTGTTGTTCCTTTAACTAAATAAACAACTTTCTAATTCTGTCATATTTAAAGAACATTCAATTTGAGCTGCGGAAGGATTGATTGCGTAAGATGGGATTACTTGGTTCATTATTGATTTTTTCTCTTATGAAAGTGGAATGGAAGTTTAAATCATCACTGGAGTGTTCCCATGTTTTCGCAAAGAAACTCGACGATTTCCTGTGAACACGTAATATTTTTATACCCTATCCTAAGGGTATATTAAGTTTGACACATAGTTTGTAACATAGAGAAATAATCGAGATAGACCCTATAAAGTATATATATTCGTGATCAGCATCAATAGCGAAATCGATTGAGCGATGACCGTCCGTCCGTACGTCCGTCCGTATGTCACTGCTTTTTGGGCCTTAAATTTTGAGCTAGGACGATGAAATTTCATATCTGGGCTTCTGAGAAAAAGATACAGTACAAGTGTAAAAATTTTTGAAATCCGCCCACTGCCACGCCCACTTTTTCATAACTTCACTAAATTATATGAAACCGAAAAATTTTGTTAAGACCAAATATTTAGGCATTCAGATTCCCTACAATCCACCCATACAAAAGTTTTGGCCACGCCCACTTTTTGGGGGCGTTTTCATCACAAAACCGAGTTTTGGGCCTTAAATTATTAACTAGGACGCTGAAATTTCATATCTGGGCTTATGACGAAAAGATACAGTAGAAGTGTCAATTTTTTTTACATCCGCCCACTGAAACGCCTACGTTTTTATAACTTCACTAAATTATATGAAACCGAAAAATTTTGTTAAGACCAAATATTTAGGTATACAGATTCCCTACAATTCACCCAAAGAACAGTTTTGGTCACGCCCACTTTTTGGGGCGTTTTCATAAAAAACCGATTTTCATGAAATTTTACATGTAACATCCTCAAACGTTCGACATTATAGCTATATTTGAGTACAAAATGCAATTTGGCCACGCCCACTTTATAGAGAGGAGGATAGGGTATCATACGATCCGTTCCAGACGGATTGTAGCTTTTCTGTATGTTTTGTTTCATTTTTGATATCTTTGAGTGAGGCACATAGTTTCCATTAAGAGTTTTTATATCAGTCCAAAGCTTTTTCGATGTGGAGTTTGGATTGATGTTCGAGGTGAATTTTTCGAAACTTGCAACTTTTCCTGCTTTTACAGCTACGAAACTTTGCATTTATTTTACGATACAAGGTTATTGTCAGTAGGGTGTTTCTTAAAGAGTCTCCAGGCTCTTTGTTTAATTTGATGGAGGTCAGCTAGTTCTTTGTTCCACCAGCGAACAACCTTTTTGTAAGTCCGGTTTGTTGACTGTGGTATAGCCGTGTTTGCTGCGGATCTAATACATTTTTGTATAATGGCAGCTTCTTGATTACAATTGCAAGAAGTTTTTCTTTGTGAAATTTCTTTTGAGAGTTGATTGAAATAGTTCCCAATTTGCTTTATCCAATTTTTTTGCAATATTCTTGCCTAGAAAAATGGTTGTGGTGATCGGAAAATGGTCATTTCCATGTAGGTGGTCGGAGATGGACCATGTGGAGTTTGGAACGAGAGATGGTGTGAAGAGGGTAAGGTCAACGTGTGTGAATGCTTTATGTGTCGGCCTACCATCATTTAAGATAGCAAGACCGAAATTAGTAGCAAAGTGTTCGACTATTTTACCCCGGCTATTACATGTGCTCGAACCCCATGAGTGGTTCCATGAGTTAAAATCGTCAGTAAGGATGATGGGGCTGTTGATACCGTTTAAAATAAAAGCAAGGTCATTTTGAGAGAATTGTTGTTCTGGGGGGATATAAATACAGATAACGGTGAGTTTAATGTTTAATTTTATTTGTACTCCTTTGGCTGCTATATTTGAGTTTATTTGGATAAAATTGTGGGGGATGGATCTGTGCACAAGGAGAAAAACTCCTAGCTTGGAGGAAGTATTGGAGGTTAAGTTATGGAAGTAAGAGGAATATTGTTTTGGACAATAAGGTTGAAAATCATGTTTGATATGTGTTTCTTGTAAAGGTATAATACATGGTTTGATATCATTGATAAGGGGTTGTGATTCGTGATAATTGTTAAAAAAAAACCCATTCAGATTCCACTGGAGAAGCTTAAATGATTGTTTAACTTTTGAAGTAAGGTTTTAAATGTTCTTTATTGGAGGTGCGGGTTGGTCAAAAAATTGGTTTGAGTGTGCGTCCGCTGATCGAAAATCGAGCCACCCGAGTTCCGAGAGGAACGCCGCAGTGATCAAAATATAAACATTGATCAGCTGCGACAACCAAGCACCTCCGTTAAACATAAATATTCCGTTTATTATCAGAATATTGGTGGTATGCGAAGTAAACTGAGAGAGATTTTCGTTACTCTCTCCGACCACCAATATGATGTTGTAGTTTTAACCGAAACATGGTTACACCCACACATCTTATCGACTGAAATCTTGAACCGGTCATATGTGGTTTACCGGAAAGATCGATGTAGATCTATTGAGGAGCGAGGTGGGGGAGTTTTAATAGCTGTCTCATCTCGCTTTCTCAGCCGCGAAATTACATTAGAGCATCGAACATTGACGTTGAACAGATGTGTGTGTGCATTGATTTTGCTGATGACGTTCGTTATCAATTGTTTATTTTTGTCTCCTACGTTCCGCCGAATAGTTTGACCAGTGTGTATCAAAAGCACATTGATAGCATTAATAGTATCGTTATTCGTCTTGCACAGTCTCAACTACCTTGTGTATTGGGGGACTTCAACATTGGTGATGTTACTTGGATGTAGATGGTGATGAAAATTTAATCCCCTTCAATGTTAATCACGAATGGGAACAATTGGTCATCGATAGTCTTCTATCTCTGAACTTATTTCAAATAAACAATATTCGGAATAGCTTAAATAGAATTTTAGATTTAATAATTTTAAATAACGAAGTTAATTTTAACATTTCGGAAGCATTGGATCTTATTGATTCCAATAAAATTCATCATAAAGCTTTGCTTTTAGAATTTAAATTTTTGAGTTACTGTAACAGAAGTAGTAATAATATTGCCGCGTTATCATACAACTTTGCTAAGATCAATTTCGTTTTACTGAAGGATTATTTAAACCGTTTTGATTGGCATGTTTTGCTGGATTCCCCCAATTTAAAAGGTAATTACGATGTATTCATGGAAAAAATTAATTCTGGTTTTGAGTTATTTGTACCTAAAATGCGTCATAATAATAGGTTTAGAATTCCTTGGTCTTCGGTAAAGAATAATGGTAAATTATTTTGGAATTACATTAATTTAAAAAGAAATACTTCAGGCTTGCCTAAGGTAATGGAATTTGAAAATGCAAATTCAACGGATTTGAAAGGAACTTGTGATTTATTTGCTAACTTTTTTGAGTCGGTTTATAATAGTCCCTGCGGTAATATTAAAACAGTGTTTATCTTCCATCTTTCATCCACTTAAAATTATTTTTAACCAGTCACTTGTGACTGGAGAATTTGTTAGTGAATGGAAATGTTCTTTTATTACTCCAATATTTCAAAGCGGTTTGAGACAAAAAGTTGAAAACTATCGACCTACATTTCTCAAAGCTTTCTGCAATCCCAAAATTGTTTGAGAGCATTGTTAAGGATAAGCTTTTTTCGCTGTTAAAGAAATTATTTCCAGTAATCAGCATGGCTTTGTTCGCGGTCGGTCATGTACTACAAATTTAACTTTATTAACTAATTATATATTTGATAGTTTTGAAAATCGTTTACAAGTTGATGTACTCTACACTGATTTTACGAAAGCCTTTGATAGAGTGCATCACACTTTACTTTTAGCTAAGCTTAATTCGTTGGGTTTCCACTCTTCAATGCTGATGTGGTTTTCTAATTATTTGAGTAATAGAAGACAATTAGTAAAGGTCGATAGTTTTAAATCTCGCGTAATTTCATTTGTTTTTGAATGATATTCATGAAATAATTGATTTGTGTGAGGTTTTAACGTTTGCGGACGACTTAAAATTATTTGCACGCATAACGGTTATATCTGACTGTATTAGTTTGCAGTCGGATATACATAAGTTATCAGAATGGTGTAGACATAATGCGTTAGAGCTTAATATTTCTAAATGTGAGATTTTTACAGCGCATCGTATTACAGTGCCGCTTTTTCATGATTACTTTATTAACGATCTTATACTTGTTCGTGTTGATGAAGTCAAGGATCTAAATTTTATTTGACACTAAATTGAATTTCTCATTACATTATGATTACGCCATAGCTAAGTCTAACACGTAATAGCAAAGACTTCCGAGATGTTCACAGTCTTAAAACTGTCTACTGCACGTTGGTCAGGCCTTATTTAGAATATTCTTCCATTATTTGGGATTCCCCATATGGTGTTCAAGAACTTAAGATTCGAAAAAGTTTCACGAGGTACGCTATCCGTAAAATATGTTTGACGAACTTCCTAATTATGATGAAAGATGCAAATTGATTAGAATTCAAACCTTGAGTTTCAGGCGAAAGGCAACTTCAGTCATGTTTATTCGCGACATTATTAATTATCAGATTAATTCACCAGAATTAGTTTTTCTCATAAATATATATGCTCTCCAAAAACCTCTTCGGGTGAGAAATTTACTTTTTGATAGAAGGCATAGAACAAATTATGGTAGCAACGAGCCTATTACTAGGTGCATGTGCACTTTTAATGAGCTTTGCAACGCAATTGATCTTAGCTTATCTCGATTTGAATTTAAAAATTGTGTTTATTCATTGATTGTAAATGAATATTATTGTTTATTAAAGTAATCAATGATAATAAATAAATTAATAAAATATGAATTTTGTTTTAATAGAGATTGAGTGAAGTTTGATATTTGTGATTGTAATGTGTTGTTATTTGAGAGTGTGGTTTGTGGTATCGAATTTATATTAAGATTATTACTAGGAGCAGTTGGAGTAGTTTTGGAAAAGTAAAGTGGGTAAGGAGTCGATGTGGTTGTGGTAGATGTGATTAGGTTGGTTGCGGTGGATGATGGAGATGATGTCAGTGATTTTTAATGTATTTATAGGAAGAGTGAGGTGTGTTGATGGAGTTATTATTTTTGTATGTTCGTGATGAATTTGTGAGTTATTCTTGGTTGGATTGGGAGTTATCATTGGGGTGTCTTCTGAAGGAGAATTTGCCGAGAGTGTTTGCCAAACAAGTGTTTGATTCGATGGTTTTTGAATATTATCTACCTGGGACGGAGTTGTTGTTGCTCTTTGTAAATTTGTTTGGCTTCAGCCATACTGTTGCGAATATGTAGTTGTAATTTTTAATGTTTCTTTGGCTTGTTGGTATCGTTAACATGACTTAGAAGAAGCTGGATGATTCTCACGCAGTTGGCACAGTATGTCCGGGTGCATTCCTGAGGTGCGTGTGGTTTCAGGTTTCAATTGATACATAAGGGTTCGCTTAAGCATCTTTTCACTTTTAAATTTAAAAAGTCTGTCACCCCTTGTGATTTCATTTCGGCTAATATTTCACTTTCGGGAACGTTATTAAGGTATGAAGCTTGGCTTGTTGGTATCGTTAACATGACTTAGAAGAAGCTGGATGATTCTCACGCAGTTGGCACAGTATGCGCGGGTGCATTCCTGAGGTGCGTGTGGTTTCAGGTTGCAATTGATACATAAGGGTTCGCTTAAGCATCTTTTTACTTTTAAATTTAAAAAGTCTGTCACCCCTTGTGATTTCATTTCGGCTAATATTTCACTTTCGGGAACGTTATTAAGGTATGGAGCATATACTGTACCTTTTGATGCGTTTAGTTGACTGTGTAACGACACAGCAATAGAATAAATTGGAAAGTGATTTTTTTTTAGATAAAAATAGGTCGACAATGTTCCTTGACCTAACGAGAAAGAACTTCCGTTTCGAAGTTGGGTTATTTGATCATATTGAGAGCTTATTCCATCAATGACTTTTTTCAACAGGAAAACGCTTAAGTCGGTGAGAGGTTTATTTTTATCGGAGATTACAATAAATTTAGGGTCATCAGAACCTAACCTAACCTTCTCCTCGTGGGCTTTGGGTCGGATGTGGGATCAGGATCTAAATCTCTAAAACGATTGCCCGAAGGCACACGTGGCACAGAGGCCATGGCACTGTAGTTTAATTCATTACACTGCTTGTTGGTTTTAGTTTGCACACACGTGTGAGAAGGAAATAAGAAAATGAACTGTTTGAATAAGTAATTTGGGTAACGGAATCGCACAAAAGAAAGTCAGAAACACTGTTGGTTGAACGATGTAACCGGGGCGAGTGTTAGTCGATGACTGGGGTGAAAAGATAGATAATCTGAATATCTTAACATTGGGTCTTAACAAAATTTTTGGAATTCTTGAATAGTGAAGTTATGCAAAATGGGACGTTGTAATTCGAGAAAAAAATGCAGTATACTACGTCCACTTTATTAGGGCTGCATAGAAAGGAGGATAGCATATCTACCGATGTTGGAGGTATGTTTTTTACGTGAGTTCAATTTATGGTATTTAGAATTTCTTGCATATGTTACTCTTACAAACTGTAGCGGTCAACGAGGACAAAACCAAGTATATGCTGTCAACACGAAAGATCACACAACAACGACGAATTCGTTGACAGTGCTAATCAATCAAAATCAACAGGAATAGGGCAAGGTCTCGCATATTTCTAACTCCAAAAATCTTGATTCGATTACATTGCAATTGGATTACCTTCATTTTCAGGTGACGTGAATACGTGCATGAGTTAGTACAACCGATTCGCATCTGTGGTGCACGACAATCTTACCCTTCAATGCAATCGAAATTTCATTATCTGGTGTCAAAGCTAAGCGAAACTGCATTTGCCTTCCCAGTTTTCTTGAACCAATTATCTAAAGAAGAGGGCTCAGCATTTAGAAGGTAATGTAACCAATCATTTATTTAATTCTGACACTTCTGTGTCAACGCAGTATAGTAATACGTCCAAAATCATTTATTGCCACCAAAAACACATGCACTTTTTGCTCTAGTGCATGTCATTTCATTTATCGTTCTCATAAATTCCAAATTTTATCCGTACCATACCGCATCCAACAGATAGACAACTTTACTTTGTGCATCAAAACTTTTACTGGCATCAAAAATACCGAAACTTCATGATCAAGTGAGATTGCCTTCTAAACAGAGACCAAGTGTGCTAAGAAACTCATTTGACGTAACTTTAAAGAGAATGCTCTCTCTAGAAAGAAAATTTCGCAAAAACTCAGAACTCTGTCAGCAATATTCCGAAATTATGACCAAGGACTAAATTGCAATGCTGAGCAAAGGCTGATTTATCGTCAAGAAGTGGTATTTAAATTCGTCTGAATTAATAGAGAAAATAGCACAGAGTGATCGTGAGAAATTTGTTAAGATTAAATACTTCGAGGTGATCAAAACATTGGGGATTATTTCGAATCCAGAAACGGACACTTTCCATTATGAACTCGCTCCTATGTCTCATCAAACCATTACAAAAAGGAATGTTCTCTCGGACATAGCTCAACTTTTCGATCCCCCTGGTTTAATAAATCCCATAGTCATTTTGGCAAAGGTTTTTATGCAGCAATTATGGCAACTAAAACTCACATGGGATAAATCGCTGACACAGAAGTTTCATCATCGTTTCTCCTCTTGGATTGCCGCCTTGGCGCTGGCGGGGAGGCTTACAATTTAAGCCTCCCCTTAATAATCCGTGGACGATGCAAACAACTGGAAATTGTTTTCTGAACCGTTTCCCGAGTGTTTGTGACCTGTTCCTGGGGTCTGTCGTGCAAGACAAACAGCTATCTAATCCATACTCCCACCCACCGTCTCCCTATCCCTGGTACCGCACTCTCCTTTCTCAACCTTTCCCATCGTTTTTTCTCCCCTGGGCTGGATTAATGGTGTCAATCGAACCGTGCCGAGAATCTACCAGGCTGAGGGTCCAGTAAAAATAGCTCAATCGCGAACGGTGTATTCAGATAACTGGCGGTGGATTCAGATTCCCTAGCTACTCGTGGGACCAAAAGAAACAATGAACACTAATAAAAACGAAAACAAAAAAAAAAAAAAGGACGAAACGGTATTCGCACTTGAAACTCCCGGACTCTCTCCAATGGACGGAAAGCTTTCCGCAAAGTCTCTCGGAAGGCAATTGGCTTATGATACCACCGCGGAAGGATCTTTGGATTCGGAAGACATTGGGACTCAACATTGTGGTTTGCAGATTGGCAACGCTACCGACGATGAATCACTCGCTTCATCACAGGTCAGCCACACCATGATTGTGGACTCTGAAACCGAGGCTCGACTGTTGGAAGAGGACTAAAATTCAGAAGCCACCGGAACCAAGAATGCCAAAAGGAAAGAGAAGAGCGAGAGGACCCAGGAACAAAGAACAAAGAATGGCTATCGAAGGTCTTTGCAATATCTGCGCAAGATGGAAGCAAAAGACCCCCTAACCTTTACGAATAGGGAGAAGATGCTTATGAACAGGCATCGGAAATCGATAGCCAAGTTCGAACGTAAAGCGAATCTCGGCAAAGAAGGTCAGCAACTGCCAGGTAATATGGCCACATGCTCACCACCACACCAGCAAATAAGCGGTATGAAGCAACCGTTGTTCACCACAACCACTGCAAAACTGATTGTCGATAGGATAGACAAAAGCAAAAAGCAACCGCCTTTAAGTAGAGCCACCTGCTCCAACCCACGTCAATCTAAATCGACTAATAGAATGACACTCCTTCCAGCCATGGCAGCACCAGCAGGATCCAATGCAGCCTCATCCCTTAAACAACCTGCTTCCATTAGTAAGCAGACCGTTAAAAGAATAAGATCTGAGAGAGGAGACCCAAAGAGGAAGAGGTGGGGTGTGACGAGGTTGTCTTTGAGGGGGCTAAATGGCAAATCGGTGTCAAGGTGGTA
Source organism: Xylota sylvarum (assembly GCA_905220385.1). Taxonomy (NCBI): domain Eukaryota; kingdom Metazoa; phylum Arthropoda; class Insecta; order Diptera; family Syrphidae; genus Xylota; species Xylota sylvarum. Next base: position 81,052,677 of record LR999958.1, on the reverse strand, counting down.
GGCTGCAGCAACAGGAAATCCCTGGATTTCCTCACGCGGGTAGTTAACAGCCTTGGCGAAGTTTGGCCTGATGCCAAGCTGGAGATTATTCCTCGATCGTGCCTACCTCTTCGTCAACTGATTTCAATATGGATTCCACTCCCGGTTCCGGAGGATGAGGCCATTCTGAAAATAATTGGCAGGCAGAATAAGGAACTGAACACTCAAAGCTGGAGAATCATATCTTCGGCCACGAGTAAGAGAGATACCGGAAAAGACCTTTTGGTTTCTATTGACCAAAGGTCTGTTGACGGCTTAAAGAAATCCGGGGGCAGCATCAAGTACGGATTAGGTTCGTTGAAAGCGAAGCTACCCCATGAAAAGGAAAGCAATGAGCAAAGGAAAGCTCACAGTGGTGCAGATTAATCTGCATCACTGTAAAGCAGCTACCGACGATTTGTTGCTTTTCATGACTGAAAAAGACGTGGATATAGCCCTGGTCCAAGAACCCTACATGAGATATGGTAAAATTTATAGACTAAGGTTCAAGAGCTACAAACTGTATTATTCACATACTGAACGTAAATTGACAACCTGTATAGTTGCAAAGAAAACAATTAAACTATTTCTTTTAACTCCCTACAGCAATAAAGATCTGACTGTGGTATCTTACGAGCAGCGGGACAAAAATTTGCTCCTTTCGTCTGCCTACATGCCATACGAGGAAAATGAAACACCACCGGAAGCAGTCCGAACACTAGCAACATATGCCAAGTCAAGCGGACATAACCTGGTCACTGGATGTGACGCTAATGGTAAGGATACCAATAAAAGAGGTGAGTCAATTTTCGAATTTATTCTTTGTTCAAACCTTATTTTATGCAACAAAGGAAACACACCAACGTTTCATAACCGGGTTAGGGAAGAAGTGATCGATTTGACTCTAGTGACAGATACCAAGACCAATATTGTTGAGGTATGGAGAGTCTCCAATGTCTGCTCTTTTTTCGTCACAACCGAATTCTCTTCACCCTCAACTTGATTAAAGATAGGCCCAAACCCTTCAGAAATCCCCAAAAAGTGAACTGGGAAAAATTTTCAAACCTAGTCGCAACGAAGCTAGCCCCGCCGGCAGCCACAGCTACTTCAAGCACGACTGACATTGAGAATGCGGTAGACAACTTGGTACAAACTCTGAAAGAATCGTTCAATAGTTCGTGTTCTATCAGTCGACCTCGAAGGAAAACCAACGCGGTTTGGTGGACCACAGAGCTTCGACAACTTAGAGTAAAAACTAGGAAACATTTCAATAGGGCCAGTAACAATAGCGAAGACTGGAACTTATACAGATCCAGTTTTCAACGAATATAAATACGGTATTAGAGCAGCTAAACTAAGATCATGGAAAAAATTCTGTGAATCTATAGAGGACAAAAACGAGGCCGTGAGGCTCCGAAAGATACTATCCAAAGACCCCTGCGTCCCCGAATATATCCAGAGGATTGACAGTACATGGGCAGAATCCAGCCAGGAATCTTTGGAACAGCTAATGGATACTCACTTTCTCGACTGTAAAGAAATTGAAACTGCCACCCCTTGCAGGACTGCAGTTCCTCTAGAATACGGAGAAGAGGAAGTGATATCCAACATTATAAATGAAGACAAAGTGGTATGGGCTATAAATTCGTTCAAACCCTTCAAATCTGCAGGACCGCAAGATGGAAGCAAAAGACCCCCTAACCTTTACGAATAGGGAGAAGATGCTTATGAACAGGCATCGGAAATCGATAGCCAAGTTCGAACGTAAAGCGAATCTCGGCAAAGAAGGTCAGCAACTGCCAGGTAATATGGCCACATGCTCACCACCACACCAGCAAATAAGCGGTATGAAGCAACCGTTGTTCACCACAACCACTGCAAAACTGATTGTCGATAGGATAGACAAAAGCAAAAAGCAACCGCCTTTAAGTAGAGCCACCTGCTCCAACCCACGTCAATCTAAATCGACTAATAGAATGACACTCCTTCCAGCCATGGCAGCACCAGCAGGATCCAATGCAGCCTCATCCCTTAAACAACCTGCTTCCATTAGTAAGCAGACCGTTAAAAGAATAAGATCTGAGAGAGGAGACCCAAAGATGAAGAGGTGGGGTGTGACGAGGTTGTCTTTGAGGGGGCTAAATGGCAAATCGGTGTCAAGGTGGTAGGCTGCAGCAACAGGAAATCCCTGGATTTCCTCACGCGGGTAGTTAACAGCCTTGGCGAAGTTTGGCCTGATGCCAAGCTGGAGATTATTCCTCGATCGTGCCTACCTCTTCGTCAACTGATTTCAATATGGATTCCACTCCCGGTTCCGGAGGATGAGGCCATTCTGAAAATAATTGGCAGGCAGAATAAGGAACTGAACACTCAAAGCTGGAGAATCATATCTTCGGCCACGAGTAAGAGAGATACCGGAAAAGACCTTTTGGTTTCTATTGACCAAAGGTCTGTTGACGGCTTAAAGAAATCCGGGGGCAGCATCAAGTACGGATTAGGTTCGTTGAAAGCGAAGCTACCCCATGAAAAGGAAAGCAATGAGCAAAGGAAAGCTCACAGTGGTGCAGATTAATCTGCATCACTGTAAAGCAGCTACCGACGATTTGTTGCTTTTCATGACTGAAAAAGACGTGGATATAGCCCTGGTCCAAGAACCCTACATGAGATATGGTAAAATTTATAGACTAAGGTTCAAGAGCTACAAACTGTATTATTCACATACTGAACGTAAATTGACAACCTGTATAGTTGCAAAGAAAACAATTAAACTATTTCTTTTAACTCCCTACAGCAATAAAGATCTGACTGTGGTATCTTACGAGCAGCGGGACAAAAATTTGCTCCTTTCGTCTGCCTACATGCCATACGAGGAAAATGAAACACCACCGGAAGCAGTCCGAACACTAGCAACATATGCCAAGTCAAGCGGACATAACCTGGTCACTGGATGTGACGCTAATGGTAAGGATACCAATAAAAGAGGTGAGTCAATTTTCGAATTTATTCTTTGTTCAAACCTTATTTTATGCAACAAAGGAAACACACCAACGTTTCATAACCGGGTTAGGGAAGAAGTGATCGATTTGACTCTAGTGACAGATACCAAGACCAATATTGTTGAGGTATGGAGAGTCTCCAATGTCTGCTCTTTTTTCGTCACAACCGAATTCTCTTCACCCTCAACTTGATTAAAGATAGGCCCAAACCCTTCAGAAATCCCCAAAAAGTGAACTGGGAAAAATTTTCAAACCTAGTCGCAACGAAGCTAGCCCCGCCGGCAGCCACAGCTACTTCAAGCACGACTAACATTGAGAATGCGGTAGACAACTTGGTACAAACTCTGAAAGAATCGTTCAATAGCTCGTGTTCTATCAGTCGACCTCGAAGGAAAACCAACGCGGTTTGGTGGACCACAGAGCTTCGACAACTTAGAGTAAAAACTAGGAAACATTTCAATAGGGCCAGTAACAATAGCGAAGACTGGAACTTATACAGATCCAGTTTTCAACGAATATAAATACGGTATTAGAGCAGCTAAACTAAGATCATGGAAAAAATTCTGTGAATCTATAGAGGACAAAAACGAGGCCGTGAGGCTCCGAAAGATACTATCCAAAGACCCCTGCGTCCCCGAATATATCCAGAGGATTGACGGTACATGGGCAGAATCCAGCCAGGAATCTTTGGAACAGCTAATGGATACTCACTTTCTCGACTGTAAAGAAATTGAAACTGCCACCCCTTGCAGGACTGCAGTTCCTCTAGAATACGGAGAAGAGGAAGTGATATCCAACATTATAAATGAAGACAAAGTGGTATGGGCTATAAATTCGTTCAAACCCTTCAAATCTGCAGGACCTGACGAAATTATACCAGCTATGCTGCAACAGTCTCTGAGCAACGTGGTACCCCACCTCCTTTACACCCTTTCAAGCTGTATGCGCACGGGATACATACCTAGTAAATGGAGAGAGGTAAGGGTAGATTTCATTCCTAAAGCAGGAAAATCTAACCACTCTACCGCTAAAGACTATAGGCCAATTAGTCCCTCATCGTTTTTGCAAAAAACCCTAGAGCGACTCATTGACCTTCATATCAGAGGATTGATCAACTCCCAAAACCTATGTGAAACACAGCACGCTTACCTTAAAGGTAGATCGGTGGAAGCGCTCTCCATAGCGTGGTCAGGGAAATTGAACATTCTCTAGATGCGAAAGAATACACTATGGCAGCGTTCCTTGAAGCCTTGGAAGATTTGACAGTAAACAGGCTCGTCGTAAACTGGGTGAAAACATGCTTAACTGCAGGATCATCAACTCAGCCATCGGGCCTAGTTCTGTAAGGAAGATAACAACAAGGGGCACGCCACAAGGAGGTGTCCTTTCTCCACTGCTTTGGCTCCTTACCATCAACAAAATCTTAAGAATCTTCACAGAGAAGAGAATCAAAACCGTAGCATATGCAGATGACTTAGTAATACTGATTGAAGGCAAATTCTTGCCAACAGTCAGTGAACTAATGGAATCTGCTCTCAAAGTGCTCTCTACGTGGGAAAACAGAACGGTTTAGGGGTCAAACCTCAGAAGACTGAACTTGTTGTGTTCACTAGGAGAAGAAAGGTACCCGACTTCACAATACCAAAGCTAGATGGCACCACTATAATTCTCTCATCTGAGGCGAAATATCTTAGTGTCGTTCTAGAATCCAAGTTATCCTAAAAAAGAAATGTTGCAGAAAGGACAAAGAAAGGAATGAATGCTCTATATGCTTGTAAGAGTGCCTTTGGGAGAAGGTGGGGATTGCAACCGCGCATCATTCACTGGATGTACAAAGCAATTATCAGGCCCATTATCTCATATGGGTCCATAGTCTGGTGGACAGCAACGAGTACAAAGAGCTATATGAAAGAACTCTACAAACTGCAAAGGCTTGCAGCATTCTGCAGCACTGGAGTTGTGAGAAGCGCGCCGCAAGCAGGTTACTGGTATAATCACTGCGACATCCGAGTCACGCTCCGTAAAGGGGGGCTGGAGTCCAACGACCTATGTAGAAGCTGCGGAGATGAGGAAGAGGTGAAGTCAATCCAACATCTGCCTTGCTACTGCCCCGCTTTGCAAGAACGACGCCTTCGCACTTTAGGTTCTAGGTTCTTCGCAAGCACCGCAGAGGTAGCAGGCTTTTAGATATCGGATCTTCTCCACTTTATCAAAAGCACCAACTGTTTCCCAACCCAACCAGTGACGCGATAGGTTTCTTGTATTTTGTTGTTCTCACTCCATCTATATTTTAATATGGGATTCACAGTGGACCTTTAGGTCTCCGAGTGGACGTGATGAGTTTTTATCCGTCACACACCCCTTCTTTAACCTAACCTTCATCATAGTTGGATCAGCTTCCAGAATAAGTTGAATGAGCTTGAGAGACTGTAAATCAATCGACGTACATTTGTTGGCCATTCTGTGCAGTATCAAGAGCATGCATACTCTGACAACTCCGAAAGCGCGTTTGGTACCTGCGTATACATACGGTCTTTCGAAGGGGACGGTACAGTGAGGGTGGAGTTCTTGTGTGCCAAATCAAAGGTGGCGCCAGTGAAGAAAGTTAGCTTACCCCGATTGGAATTGTGTGCTGCAGTTACCCCTAGTCTCCACTAGCTATAAATCCGTAGCAGATAGCAATAGCGAAAGCAGAAAGCAGATAGCAGAGAAACTGTCAAATTTTCATAGCATGCTTTTTTTAATTCAGATGGCGACACCGAACCATGAACTTGGTGTGTTGAGTGTATCAAGGCACTATAGGCCAGTGTTCCCAGATGTCCGCTGTGTTCCCAGATGATTTTCCCTTTTTTCCAGCTTAAGACAAATCATCAATAACGGAAAATAAGGGAAATAGAAAAAAATGTAATAACGTCAAATCATTTTACCTTTGCTGAGTAATCAGTGACGGGAAAACCAAAAAAAGGGAAACAGAGTCATAAAACGGGAGAAGCAATTTTGTATCTACCAAATCGCACGGAAGTAAAAATCAACTGTTTACCGACAAAATAACGTAAAACAATGGCACCAACGATAATATAGAATAACGGAAATATAGAATAAGGTCATTAGCTAATTACATTCTCATTAGAGGTGCAAGATGAATTTCTATCCTGCAAGTGGACAAAAACTGCAATCAGACAGTAGTCTCCTGTCGCGAGACAGTTTTAACAACTTTTCTCTTGTTCTACTTTTCGATTGAAAATCAACATTTTCCTTTCAGTTTTCTGAATTCCTGCGTTTCTAATTAATAGCTAATTTCTTTATTAGAGAATTAAATTAGAGCTCCTTATTTTTGCAGCAACATTCATAAAATCACAACTATAGGAGGTGTATGTATTATGGCAACATTGCAACTGCAATGGACAACAGAATGACTGCTGCTATATAGCAAGCTATCAGTTGATAGCTAGTGGAGACCGGTGGTTATGATGCTTCGGCTTGTGCAGCGTTTCAGGGATATTTTCGACTTTGAACTAGAAGGCATCGCCTACTGGACTGACTCCACAATCGTCTTGAATTGGATTACTCAAGAATCCTGTAATTGGCAGACCTTTGTGACGAACAGGGTTACTGCTATTCTGCAAAGTTCTAGCATCTCGCAATGGCGACATATCGAGGCATTTCTAGAGACTCTTACCCTTTGGCATTAATAAATTGCAGCTTATGGTTTAATGAGCACTGCCTGCTTTGTGAATCAGCTACTACATATTCCTAAATGCAAACTCAAAATGATGACATAACCCATTACGTTCTGAAATGCATGCACAAAAAGCGGTGACATACGGACTGACGGTCATCGTTCAATCGATTTCGTATATACTTTACTGGGTCTATCTCGATTATTTCTCTATGTTACAAACTATGTGTCAAACTTAATATACTTTTAGGATAGAGTATAAAAATGAGTAAAATATCTTTTGATATTGAGAACAGCATTATTTTGCTGTCTCAGAAATTGCGTTCATCGCATGATATAACGCAGAAATTCGGTCTAAGTAATCGCACAGTACTTATGGAGACGGTCCAAAATAAAGGTGGGCGCCCAAAACTTTTGACAGATGGAGATGCTCGCCTTAAGGAGCATCTTTTGATTAAAAAAGACGCCAGAACACCTAAAGCGGCTACTAAAATGATCCGCAAAAATGTAAGTGAGTGGACAGGTAGCACGGCTCTTCGCAAAATTGGGTTGGTGTCCGCTGTAAAAAAAAAACCAGAGCTTTCATAAATACATACAGAAAAACTACAATCGTATGATACCCTATCCTCCTCTCTATAAAGTGGGCGTTGCCAAATTGCATTTTTTACTCAAATATGAGCTATAACGTCGAACGTTTGAGGATGTTACATGTAAAATTTTATAAAAATCGGTTTATTGATAAAAACGCCCCCAAAAAATGGGCGTGGCCAAAACTGTTGTATGGGTGAATTGTAGGGAATCTGAATACCTAAATATTTGGTCTTAACAAAATTTTTCGGTTTCATATAAGTTAGTGAAGTTATAAAAAAGTAGGCGTGGTAGTGGGCGGATTTAAAAAAATTTTACACTTGTACTGTATCTTTTTCTCAGAAGCCCAGATATGAAATTTCAGCGTCCTAGATTCCCTACAATTCACTCATACAACACTGTTGACCACGCCTACTTTTTGGGAGCGTTTTCATTAAAAAACGATTTTCATAAATTTTTACATGCTACATCCTCAAACGTTTGAAGTTATCGTCGTATTTCAGTACACAATGCAATATGACCACGCCCACTTTATAAGGGCTACATAGAAAGGAGGATAGAGTATCATACCATCCGTTCCAGACGGTAGCTTTTCTGTATGTTTTTTTGTAATAAAATAACAAATAAATACTCAAAATTTCATGAGAATCGGTTGACGGACATTCATTTTATCATCAACAAACTAGAAATTTGGAAATTATGTATTCAGTTTTGCTCGCCACTGTAAATGAGTATGAGTCTGAGAATTCTTTAGTGTTTCTTTTTATACCCTATCCTAAGGGTATATTAAGTTTGACACATAGTTTGTAACATAGAGAAATAATCGAGATAGACCCTATAAAGTATATATATTCGTGATCAGCATCAATAGCGAAATCGATTGAGCGATGACCGTCCGTCCGTCCGTCCGTCCGTCCGTATGTCACCGCTTTTTGGGCCTTAAATTTTGAGCTAGGACGATGAAATTTCATATCTGGGCTTCTGAGAAAAAGATACAGTACAAGTGTAAAAATTTTTGAAATCCGCCCACTGCCACGCCTACTTTTTTATAACTTCACTAAGTTATATGAAACCGAAAAATTTTGTTAAGACCAAATATTTAGGCATTCAGATTCCCTATAATCCACCCATACAATAGTTTTGGCCACGCCCACTTTTTGGGGGCGTTTTCATCACAAAACCGATTTGGGGGCCTTAAATTTTTAACTAGGACGCTGAAATTTCATATCTGGGCTTCCAAGAAAAAGATACAGTACAAGTGTAAAATTTTTTTACATCCGCCCACTGCCACGCCTACTTTTTTATAACTTCACTAAATTATATGAAACCGAAAAATTTTGTTAAAACCAGATATTTAGGCATTCAGATTCCCCACAATCCACCCATACAAAAGTTTTGGCCACGCCCACTTTTTGGGGGCGTTATCATCAAAAAACCTATTTTGATAAAATTTTACATGTAACATCCTCAAACGTTCGACATTATAGCTATATTTGAGTACAATATGCAATTTGGCCATGACCACTTTATAGAGAGGAGGATAGGGTATCATACGATCCGTTCCAGACGGATTGTAGCTTTTCTGTATGTTTATACCCTATCCTAAGGGTATATTAAGTTTGACACATAGTTTGTAACATAGAGAAATAATCGAGATAGTCCCTATAAAGTATATATATTCGTGATCAGCATCAATAGCGAAATCGATTGAGCGATGACCGTCCGTCCGTCCGTCCGTAAGGCCTTAAATTTTGAGCTAGGACGATGAAATTTCGTATCTGGGCTTCTGAGAAAAAGATACAGTACAAGTGTAAAAATTTTTGAAATCCGCCCACTGCCACGCCTACTTTTTTATAACTTCACTAAGTTATATGAAACCGAAAAATTTTGTTAAGACCAAATATTTAGGCATTCAGATTCCCTATAATCCACCCATACAATAGTTTTGGCCACGCCCACTTTTTGGGGGCGTTTTCATCACAAAACCGATTTGGGGGCCTTAAATTTTTAACTAGGACGCTGAAATTTCATATCTGGGCTTCCAAGAAAAAGATACAGTACAAGTGTAAAATTTTTTTACATCCGCCCACTGCCACGCCTACTTTTTTATAACTTCACTAAATTATATGAAACCGAAAAATTTTGTTAAAACCAGATATTTAGGCATTCAGATTCCCCACAATCCACCCATACAAAAGTTTTGGCCACGCCCACTTTTTGGGGGCGTTATCATCAAAAAACCTATTTTGATAAAATTTTACATGTAACATCCTCAAACGTTCGACATTATAGCTATATTTGAGTACAATATGCAATTTGGCCATGACCACTTTATAGAGAGGAGGATAGGGTATCATACGATCCGTTCCAGACGGATTGTAGCTTTTCTGTATGTTTATAAACAGAATTTGATTGGTTTTGTTAACCATGTAATCTATATGTGGTAAAAAAGAAAGTTTTGTATCTAATATGACATCCAGGTCCTTCTTCCTATCAGCACGTTCCAAGCTAATTGCCTCAACTTCATAATTAAAAAAAATTGGAGTAGTATGTCTGAAACACGACATAATTTGACATTTAGATACATTCAGATGAAGAAAATTGCGACACCACTCGGTCAATCTTAATAAATCTTCGTGAAGCAGAGACAATCAGCTAGGCCTCTGATAATACGATACAGCTTAAGGTCATCGGAAAAAAGGAGACAGAACGAATGCAAAAAAATTGCAGGAATGTAGTTAATAAGTGAAAGAAATAATAAAGTACCCAAATGGCTTCCCTGTGAGACCCCAGATGTGACATAAATATTTTAAGAAAAGCTATCATCAATTTTAACAATTTGAGTCCTGTTAATCAGATAGGATTCCAACCAACTCAGGACGTTAGAGTGAAACCCAAGACAAGACAATTTGTGCAAAAGAACCTTATGGTATACATACAAATGCCTGTGCAAAATTGGTAAATATAAGAACTGTTTGGAAGTTGTTTTTATTGATAATATAGTTAGTCATAAGAGATAGCTTAGTAGTTGCAGACCAGATACAAATGCATTTTGAAATACATATACATATGTGACCTTTTACTTGAAACGAAAGCTTATTATAAACAATTTTTTCAAACAATTTAGGTAAAGCTGAAATTTTACAAATAAGCCTATAGTTGGTAATATTCTGTTTAGAACCTGATTTGGAAACCGCGGTTAAAAAGGAAAGTTTCCATTTATCTAAGAACCTTCCAACAGAGGAATTGGAGGGATACAATCAGGATCTTCTTTTTTGGTAGGATCAAGATTCAACGAGGACTCTTCAACCTCTGAAATCTGCTGTACCATAAACCCAATGGCAACTGAAAATAAGTAGCGAACAGATCGCAGATTGAATTAATATCACTAGTCATTGCATTCAAGTACTTCATGCAGGTTGGATACCCAATCGACTTACGCTTCGAATTGATGAAATCCCAAAAGCATTTTCTAATTTTTCTTACATTAGATTCAATAGACAGCATACAAGAACGACACAGAAATTTGTTAAGAACATCAAACGCACGTTGATTGTTATTATAAATGGCGCGAAGCTCAACTCTTGCACGATTATTTTTGTGCAGTTTGAAAATAATTTTTTTTTTTTTTGTTTTTAAGATTGATAAGTCTATTAGCCTTCGAAAGCTCAAGACTTATAAGTCTGCGGCTTATGACGAATCCACATCCGAATAACCGCTGCTTCTGTTCTCTATAGCAATCACCATAGTATATGTACGTCACAGTTCTTAATTCTAAAATAATTAGTTGGAGGTGTAACGGTCGAAAATTTTATGAATATGATGCAAAAATCTATGACGATACTGACGAAAAGTTGAAAAATCTACTAACAAAAGACGATATAGACAGTATTAAGCAATAAGTTGATGAAGTATCACTACAACTTGGAGCAATTAAAAGCGAAAAAAGGGCGTTAAAATAGGAGGTGCAGAAATTAAAAGAGGACAGAGAGAAAGATTTGTCGTCAAATGATGATACTAGAGGACCAAATTAAAAGAAAAAATCTAATCTTCAGAGGATTAAATCAACAAAGCTCTTCCAATGAAGCGGTTGAAAAAGTCTGATGCAAAAATCTACAAATGATGACTCCAGTTCCATTAAGGTCAATGAAGAAAATTAGCGAGTGTAATGGTAAAATGGCTCTGATGATGGAAATGGAATCGACGGAAATAGTGGAAGAAATATTATTATTCTCCGATGTTTGTTGAAGATTATGAGTCGGATAGGCCAATTTCATCAGAAGAGATAGTGGGAGTGTTAGCAAAAGCTATGTACATCAAACAAGGCACCAGGAAGAGATAGAATACCATATGATTTTTTTAAAAATGCGCCCGTGGAGTATCTGTAAGATCTCGCCAAAACATATTACAGAATATTTAATGGAGACAGCATGGACTGTGCTTTCGAATTAATTATACTGTTCTCAATATATAAAAAAGAAGACATAAATGTACTTGCGAACTATCGAGGAATTTCATTCATGAATTGCGTAGCAAAAATAATGATGGGAATTCTTAATGGAAGATTTATCAGCTTTGGTGGGAAAACATAAGATACTGACAGAATATCAAGCAGGATTTAGAAAGAAGTATATAAATATATACAACATATACAATCTTGCATCTATTGTTCATTTAAAGTTTCAAAATAAGAAAAAAGTATGGGTATTTCCACAAAATTTGTAAATCTTATTGAAAACATCTACACAAGTACCAAATCAATGATTTGCACAGGTGAAGAAATATCTGAATGTTTCATTACAGACTCTGTTGTAAAACAAGGATTCTTGTTGTCACCACTACTGTTAGCACTTTACCTAAATGATCTGCATGAACATCTTGGAGGAGGTCTGATAATTGATGAGCTGAACATTAGATTACTCGTTGGGGAGCTGTCAGCTGTCACCGATGACAGGTGGTTCACGAGATCTGAGATCAGTTCTCGGTTGCACGTTGCCTCTAATAAATGTGTACAATTGAAATTATAAAGTTGCATTTATTATTTATTATATACACAATATAAAGTGGCGACGAGGATTTCTTATTAGAGCAGCGTATGCAAAATGGATAAGGAGCACTTTGCAGCTTTCATTAAAAACCAACAAGAGTTCTTCAAACAGCAACAGGAATTTATGAAGTCGTTCCTAGAAGGCTACCTCAACAATTAAATCTTCTGCAGAGAAGATAGTGGATACGTTAGCAAACAGGTTAACTATTTTCGCTTATGATCCGGATATCGGTTTGACATTTAGTGAGTGGTACAGCTGCCACGAGGATGTTTTCGAAGTGAATGTGAAGGAATTAGACGATTCATCGAAAGTAAGGCTATTACTGCGAAAACTGGATGAAACAACGTATAATCGCTATGCTAATCTCATTCTTCCTAAAAAAAAAACGAGGGATGTGCCATTTGCAGACAGTGAAAAAGTTAACGGAGCTGTTTTCCCGCAAAACGTCATTGTTCGCAACCCGCTATAACTGTTTGAAATTAGAAAAAAAACCTACCGACGATTTCCAAACATATGCAGGAACAGTTAAAAATTAATAACAATTAAAAATAACTTCTATTACGGCAGATATGTTCAAATGCCTTATGATCATCTGTGGTCTCACTATCATTAGCACGATTCTGAGATGCGGACTCGATTGCTTGCAAAGTTGGACGCGGACGATAGCAATCCTAAGTTGATACTCACAGATTTAGCGAGGGAGTGCGAACGTATAATTATGCTGAAGCATGATGTCGCGTTAGTCGAGGGCCGCACAGCAGATACAGACGTTAATGCTAAACGTCAAACAAACAAATACAACAACTCCAAGACACCAAAAATTCCGTGTTGGTTTTGTGGGGGGATGCACTATGCAGACGAGTGTTGGTACAAAGTCCATAAATGTGCTGATTGCGGACAGTTGGGGCATAAGGAAGGGTTTTGTGACTGCATGAAAACTAAAAATAAAAAATACAATCGCTTTAACATGAATTCGGACTCAAAAAGTATATTTTCAGTGTCAAAAGTCGTCCAAGCAGAGAACAGCAAACACATATGCGTTGGCATTAACGGGCAGCCAGTCCAGCTACAAATTGACACCGCATCGGAAATCACAATACTATCCGAAAATTCATGGAAAAGTCTGGGAAGTCCACAGGTGAAAAACACCACACACTCCGCAAGAAACGCCAGCGGACAACCACTTGTGTCAACCGGTGAACTTCATTGCCACATTTCGTTTCGTAGCAAGCAAATCGAATGGATATGCTACATTACAGCAATTTCAAAACTAAACATTTTGGGAATTGATTGCATCGAGGCTTTGAGACTTTTTGACGTACCAATAAACAGTATTTGCATCAAAGTGGAACAGCAATTGCAAATTACAGTTCTTGATATTCAGCAAGTGGTATCGGATCTAAAGTCAAAATACACCGACATGTTCGACGGTTCCATTGGATTGTGCACTAAGGCAGAAGGCATTGCATCTCAAACCTGGAGCTACCCCTTGTTTTAGGCCAAAGCGACCAGTGCCATATGCGTCGATGCCAATAATAGATGAAGAGATGCAACGCCTGGAACAACATGGCGTTATAAAAAGAGTGGATTTCGGTCAATGGGCAGCACCCATAGTCAAAGCAAGTGGAAGCGTGAGGATTTGTGGGGATTTCTCAACAGGTCTAAATAATGCGCTGGAATTAAATGAGTACCCACTGCCATCTTTAGTACACTCGCAGGAGGTAAATATTTTTCTACAATTGACCTGTCCGATGCGTATTTGCATATTAAGGTTACCAAAAAATCTCAAGCAATGTTAACAGTAAAGACCCACCGAGGATTGTTCCAATATCAGCGTCTCCCCTTAGGGGTAAAGTCCGCGCCGGGAATTTTTCAAAAAATTATGGGTACGTTGTTGTCAGGTTGAGCTGGGGTGGTGTGCTATCTCGATGACGTAATCGTAGTGGCAGGGACCATACAAGAGCACAGGAATAATCTTGTTCAAGCACTTTAACGTATAAAGGAGTGGGGATTCCACATAAGGTATGAAAAATGTGCAGATTGCAACACTGCATTTAAAAGGACTAAAGAAGTGTTACAATCTGAACTTCTTCTCGTGCATTAATTATAGTGGCTGGATATGCTTCAAAGGAAGGAATTCCCGTCTATACAGCACTTCGGTTGCAGCGTTGGGCATTAACCTTACTTACATATGATTTTAGTATCGAATACTTCAATACATCGAAATTTGGATATGCCGATGCATTATCGCAGCTAATAAATCGGCAGGCCTTGGATTAAGAAGAGGATTTCGTCATCACCGCTATCCAAATTGAGGATGAAGTCAACAGAGTCTTGTCGAATACCCTTGAAAACTTGCCAGTAACGTTCCAGGTGGTGCAAAAGGAGACAGCGAAGGACCCAATTCTAAAACAAGTTCGAAGTTATGTGCAAACAACATGGCCAGAGCAAATCAAGGATGTCATTCTAAAAATGTTTTATCACCGCCATGATGCTATTAGCGAAACACAAGGTTGTATGATGTTACAAAACAAAATAATAATTCGATTTTCATTGCTGAAACGGGTCCTAAAACAGCTACATACTGGGCACCCAGGCATTGTGCGGATGAAAGCATTAGCACGCAGCTACATATGTACGTCTATTGACCCAAGAGTTCTCTCTGGATTGTCGTGGGGTGCGTTTCTCATTGAGCTTTTACATTTTCTTAACAATTTCAAAATGAACTGTTCCGTGTGTTCCCAAAAAATTTAACGCAATTGTTCAACTAAAATTCATTGTAGTGACTGCAATCATTTCTTTCACATAATGTGCGCAAAGAGGACGAACAAAAAAAAAACCTCAACACACAAGTGACTGGTTTCGATGGTGTCGTCGACAGTGGAAGCAGTAGCAGCAGTAGTAGCAGTAACAGCAAATGCACCGGAATTTACATAAACGATGCTCTCACGAAGTACACGCTGGCTCTCCTCATGAAGGCGAAAGAGACTACGAAGAAGAAAGGCGCGAAGTACGTATGGTACAAAGATAACCAAATACTTGTAAGAAAGATTGAGGGTGGAAAAGGCATTTCAATTAGATCTTTTAATGATCTTGCACTTATTTAGTCCATTTGTATATAATGTGTCATTTTCACAATGACTAATGAATTTTCTATAATAGATGACTTTTCTATCTCTAATCTTAGTAGTCCCATTTGTGATTTAGTCTCTGCAGATTGTTTTTATTACTGTAACAAATTATTTATTGTTCACCAAAATATCAGAAGTTTAAGAGAAAACTTTATAGCCCTTGTTACTCACCTTGACTCTTTTGAATGTATTCCAGATATTGTCTTTGTATCTGAAATTTGGATTTACAACTTTTCAATTTCTTTTGTAAAACTAATGAAAATTACGCTGCAGGTGGTGTTGTGTGTTTTGTGAAGGATAATTATGACGTTCTTGATGTTTTGTGCGTCGATTTTTTAACTGCTGATGTTTTAAAAATGTCTGTTGAAATTAACCATGAGGTATATGTGTTTTTATGTGTTTATAGGCTACATATGTTTAAAGTTTAAATGTTAATAAACGAGTTTTCTAGACTACTGGTTAAGGCAAAATCTAAAAATTTAATTATATTAGGAGACTCTAATATTAACATTTTGGATTCAAGTGATACTATTTTAAATTATTTGGCTTTATTAGCGTCGCATGGCTTAGCTAGTTTCATTAATGACTAGATCTGTATCTGGAAGTTGCTTAGACCATTTCTATGGGCGCTTTAATAACGTTTCTCTGATGAGCTGCGAAAAATGTGTCCTTGAGTTAATGATAACTGACCATGCAATGACAGGACTTTTAATAAGCAACTCTTAGAACTATTAATAATTTGAAATCCATTAGTAAGGTAATTAAAATCAACTTCAGTAAGCTACAAAACCATCTGGCTTATGAGTTTTGTGAAGATGTCTATTCGTGTAGTGATGTTTCAACTTCCCTAACAAAACTTATTGATTCTGTAAAGCATCACATTTTCGATTCTTCTTCTTTTGTGTCTTCAAGGAAGGTGGTAAAGAAGCTAAAACCCTGTATTTTGTCTTATTTAGTAAATAAGATAAAAGGAAAAAATAAGCTTAGAATCAAATGCTACAGACAACCTCATAATACAAGTTTAAAAAATAAATATAAAAAGTTGTGCGCTGAACTTATAACGAAAATTCCTATTTGCCGCGATAACTATTATTATAATCAGTTTAATTCTGCTAAGGGTAATTTAAAAAACGAATGGCGAATTGTTAACGGATTACTTAATAAATCTTCAGTTTATAAAAAACCTTCTGTTTTACGCGTTAGTGACTGTGAAGTTATTTTTAAACTTGACATTGCAAATGCATTTAACAACTATTTTACTAATATAGCCTGCAGTTCTCAACCGTGTCCAGTTGATTCGATCTGTTCTCTATGTTCGACCTCTTACAGTAGTGTTGAACCTTTTCAAATTAGCAGCTTCGTGTTTGATGTCATAACACCTCTTAACGTGTTAAAGATTATTGGAATTTTAAAAAACTCGAATTCTTGTGGCGCAGGTGGCATCTCTAATATGGTTCTCAAAAAATCGCATGCTTCTTAGTAGATATCTAGGCAGATATATTTAATCGTTGCGTATTTGAAGGAGTCATTCCGGATGATCTTAAATGTGCTGACGTTATTCCACTTTACAAGAAGGGATCTGCTGCGGAGATGTGTAACTACAGGCCTATTTCACTTCTGCCTGTTTTTTAGTAAGATATTTGAAAAACTTGTAAAACTGGGGTAGTGAGTTTTTTGAATAAAACTAAGTTCTTTAATCCTTTACAATTTGGATTTCAAAGAGGAAAATCAAATGAAGACGCACTGCTGCAGTTTTGTGCCCAAATAATGTCAAACTTTAATGCGAAAAAATGCACAGCTGGTTTGTTTATTGACATCAGCAAGGCATTTTATATGGTTTTTTTATTTAAAACTTGAAAAAGCTGAATTTCGTGGATTAATGCTTAATTGGTTTAGATCGTATCTTGCAAACAGGAGGCAATCAGTTAAGATTGATGAGACTAGGAGTGAAATTAAGTTCACTAATTTAGGTGTTCCACAAGGCTCGGTTCTGGGTCCACTATTGTTTTTAATTTACATTAATTCGTTATTTGCCATTAACTTTAAAGGTAAACCAACCGCCTTTGCAGACGACATAGAATTTTCTTATGGCGTAAATAGTAATTTGGACATGGTTTGCAATCTTAATTGGAACCTTGATTTATTGAGGCACTGGTTTTGCTAGGCACAATTTAGTTATAAGTTTCAAAACTAAAATAATGTTTTTTGGTTTATCTACTTTACACAAATTGGAAGCAAATGTGTATTTCCACTCACCAGAGTGTCAAAGATATAAACTGTGTAATTGCATCTGTAATCCTGGTTCTCCTTCTCCTACTTTTTGTAGCAAAACAAGCTGTAGTGATAAATGCTTTTTAATCGAAAGGGTTGATGATTTTAAGTACTTGGGGCTCACAATAGATTCAAGAATGAGTTTTCGAAACATGTGGATATATTGAGAAACTATTTCCTTTCTATTTTCTATTTGCGCAATATCTGCACTACTACGCTTTTAAAAACGATTTATTATGTCATTTTTCACTCTAAGCTTAAATATGGAATTACGTGTTGGGTAGGTATATACCTAATTATGTAAATAAAATTCAACCTCTCTTAATTTTGCAGAAATACGTTGTTAGAAAAATATGTCAAAAAAATGTTAGGCATCCTAATTTTCCTTTGTTCTGTGATTTAAAAATTTTGACTGTTCGCCATTTATATTCTTTTAAGGTGTTAAGGTCTTTCTTTATGAAATCTGGAAATTGTAATTTTCGGTTAATTTCAAATTACAATTTACGTGGAAATCTTTTGAATATGTTAACTATACCCATTTTTCGTACTACTGCCTTTGGTAATTTTTATTCAGGTTCATCGTATCGCTTGTTTAATAAACTTCCTTTGTCGATAAGATCAATGTCAATACCTGGAATGTTTTTAAAAAATACAAAGCTTTGGCTGTTTAATTGCAATTACGCTACTTTAGAATCAATTATTTCTGATATTTTGGTATAATTTCATTATCTCATACGTCTGTTTTTCTTTTTATACCCTATCCTAAGGGTATATTAAGTTTGACACATAGTTTGTAACATAGAGAAATAATCGAGATAGACCCTATAAAGTATATATATTCGTGATCAGCATCAATAGCGCAATCGATTGAGCGATGACCGTCCGTCCGTGTGTCACCGCTTTTTGGGCCTTAAATTTTGAGCTAGGACGATGAAATTTCATATCTGGGCTTCTGAGAAAAAGATACAGTACAAGTGTAAAAATTTTTGAAATCCGCCCACTGCCACGCCCACTTTTTCATAACTTCACTAAATTATATGAAACCGAAAAATTTTGTTAAAACCAAATATTTAGGTATTTAGATTCCCTAGAATTCACGCATACAACAGTTTTCGCCACACCCACTTTTTGGGGGCGTTTTCTTAAAAAAACCGATTTTGATTAAATCTTACATGTAACATCCTGAAACGTTCGAAGTTATCATCGTAATTCAGTAAAGAAAATGCAATACGGCTACGCCCACTTTGTAGGGGCTCGATAGGATGGAGAATAGGGTATCATACGATCCGTTCCAGGCGGATAGTAGCTTTACTGTGTGTTTTTTTATTTTATTTAATCCATTACTTTTTCGATATCTACTTTCTACTGTGCCTATAGAGTTGCAGGTCATATCAAAAGCATTTAATTTAAGCGAAAGCTAAGCACTAATTTCGATTGCATAATTTTGCTGTTGTTGTATAGCCCGCTCCTTTAGCCATGGAATTGGTTTGTTGGATATGTTCTTCAAATTCGGAGCGTCTTTTTGTCCCTCACGATTTGACTCAAACTATGTATTAAGAATTTGTATTTTTCCCTTTTCTTCTTCTATATTTCCGTCGTCTATTTCAGTTTTCGTGGGCGCCGTGGCTCAAGTGGTTAGTGCTTTGGACTACAGAGCAAGGGGTTCCAGGTTCAATCCCCAGACAACACCTAAAATTTCTTTCACGTTTCCACCTCTCGCGAGCTTCTGACAAACATCCGAGAGTAAAACTGTCATGAAAAAGCTTCTCAAAATTGCCGTTCGGATCCGGCATTAAACAGTAGGCCCCTTCCATTCATGTGAAGAATATAACACGCACAACACGAATGGTTGTGAGAAGCTAGGCCCTGGGTCCCATGGACCTGTTGCGCCAAAAATTTGTATTTGTATTTGTATTTCAGTTTTCAAGCTGAGTAGACTCTTTACCATCCACGTCCCAACCAAGTCCTAAATGTACCCTCATATTCTTTTTATAGCAAACACTCAAGTACAATGACTCGGTAAATCAGTAAGCACCGGTTAAGCGAAATCCCTTAACAAAGGTGTGTTACATCACACCTCGTATATATCCTGTAGGGTATATGAAGTTTGATGTATAGTTTGAAACATAGAGAAATAATAAAGATAAACCCTTTAAAGTATATATTATACTTTAAATTTGGAACTGGGAGGAAGAAATGTCATATCTTGGCTTTGAGAAGGAGAACCAGTAGAAGTGTAAAATATTTCACTTCAAAGTTATCGTAGGAATTCAATACAAAATTGCAGTATGCCGCGCCCACTTTAGTAGTCCGTTCCACAGAGATTGTATCTTTTCTGTATGTTTAGGACACAGCTGCTTCGTTTTTGGTCACAAGTAGGATGAATTTGGGCAGGCCCTTATTTCGTCAGCACAAAACTCTTTTGTGTAATATAGTGCACTCATCCCAGACTATGGGCCTTACTAACAACCAGATCTAGTATACGGCTTAAGTATAATCTCCACATTTTCCAAAATGTGTGTACCAATAACGTATTTAATAGTCGGCTTTAGTGCTAGTATGGAGCTAAATTTTAATGTACAGAAAAGCCATGTTTAATTTTACAAATATGTCATTAAAGACCAGAGTAATGCCAATGTACTAATTTAATAGCACGAACAATACTAAAAAGGATTAGATTTGGTATCTAGAATACTAAAATTATATGTAAAATGGTAATTGAATTTAGCTGAAACTGTATAAGCGTAATTCGATTTTCATGAATTTTGAAAATTGCTTCATCTTCATTATTATTTACTGAAATACTTTACATTAAAAATGTGTTTTTCATGAATGTTTCATTGAAACAATTAATTACTACATATTTCGTTATACAAAGTTATTGTTTAATTAAAATAATATTATAATAGAGTTTCAAAAAAAAAAGAATTGTTATGCATTCCAGTTTCCATTCAGGAGGGAAAAAGGAACCAACAAAGAGTATTAATTTCATTGCATTGGTATCACCGCTTTATATGTATAAACAAGCGAAGAAAACAATCTCAGCTGATTTTGTTTATTTCGGCTTTCGAATGCCAGTGTGTAGGAGTTTCCTGATGTTGGTATGTAAAATAAACATTCAATTCAATTTTATATTATTTTATTATAACCACTGTCCTTACAGCACCATGGAAGTAAATAAAAATTCAAATTCAAGGGCAAATATGAAACGCCAAACCAATGTTATGTAGTAGATTCAATGAAAATGTAGTAAATTCTTTGAAAGCGCCAAGTTTAAGTAAAAGCCGACTATTAAAACATTATTCGTACACTTTAGACTTAAGTGCGTATTAATATTTAAGTCGACACCTTTTTTAAGTCACGACTAATGATTTGTTGTTAGTAAGGCCCTTTGACATTACGTAGGACTTTACTTATACATATATGTTGCAAAGAGTACTTGCAAATGCGTTTGAACTGAGATGTAACTTGAATACTGAATGCGCTATCCCACTCCAAAAGTGATGCAGCTATTCCACTCCAAAAGTGATATCCCACCGCAACCACAAAATTCTCGAGCAGTATCAAGTATTTGTTGTAGACATCCATACTATGTTGATCATACAGTCCCCAATATTCAACTGCTATTTTATATCTTTACCCAGACCATCGCAAAAACCAGCATTATAGCGAACAGATCTCAATAACATAAATCAGAGACAGAAGCTTCCATTATCTGGTTCCAATATCTTCCGTGTTCCAATAGCCGCTGCAAACTGAGTGGAATGTGGGATGAATGTAAGCAGCTACCGTCTTTAAGTTTGAAAGGATGTTGGCCCTCGAACTTCGTGAAGCAGGAGATGGAGGTAATAGCACTCGACGTTGATCGGATGAACAATATAAATCCTACCGAGTACTTGGTCTTTTTTATCCAGAGTGTTCTGTTTCATCTTACTAAATTATTATTTCTCCAGACGTAATAAAATACCTTCCAGTACAAAGGTATATATGCAGATATGTATGTATTCGGCGAAGTAATAGTTGCTTAATTCGAAAAATGCCATTAATGTAATGTACTAATACAAAGTATGGGCCAATCAGCCTCTGAAATTTCGGTCTCATATACATAGGTTAGGATGGGTTCGGTTGGGAGGCTTCAAAAAGTACAGCCACACTTAGGCCAGAATAGGCCCATTGTGATACCACAGGATCTAGTTTCTTCAACTACCCGTTGAACCAACATGAGCTTATTATAAAGCGCTGGAGGTGGTTAATACTTATGTTAGCTAATTCGCCAAGGTTGTCGACAAAGTACTCTCCTAGATACAGTTTCGTTCGAGTTGAAGGAGAGCTTGCCTAGGACAGAACGTCACTGTTGGCAACAGTAACTTCGAAGTGGTTAAGGAGTTTACCTACCTCGGAGTAAACATCAACTCCACGAATGACACCTTAGTGGAGATTCGACGAAGACTTGCCCTAGGAAACCGTTGCTACTTCGGTTTGGCGAAACAAATGGGGTCAAAACTCCTAACTCGGAAGACGAAATGTATGCTCTACAAAACTTTGATGATAAGCAGGAAAGCAGAGCAAATATTGAACACTTTCGAAAGAAAAATTCTTCGTCGGATATCCGGTCCCGTATGCGAGGAGGGCGAATAGAGGAGAAGATACAACCGTGAACACTATGAGCTGTACCAAGATGTGGATGTAGTCCAAAATGCCAAAACACGTCGACTACACTGGCTCGGCCACATCGAGCGAATGGACAATAATGCTCCAGCAAAGAGGATCTTCGAATCACAGTCCCAGGTTCGAGACGACAAGGAAGACCGAACCTCCGTTTTAAGGACCAAGCTATCGCGGATGCCGGAGCGCTTGGTCTAGACAACTGGAAGCAGCGTGCCCGGGATCGAAGAGAGTGGGAGGCTGCCGTGTCTCAGGCAGAGACTCTTTACGGGTCTGGAGCCCGTTAAATAAGTAAGTAAGTGAAGGAGAGCTTGGCAAGTGCATAGGAGGTGAAGAATAGCTCTTCCTCTTCCTCGACCATGCAGCTTCTACAGAGGTCGTTTGCCGGGAGACCCAGCCTGAAGGCATGTCTCCCTATGACACAGTGTTCCGTAATGGTAATGACACCTACTATGGTGCTGATGAGGGATCTCTTTAGTCTTATTAGACTATTGGAGCGCTTGAGGTCCAGCTTGGGCCAGATCAGCTTCATGGTACAGTTCGACCACCTGCGGTTAGTAGCGTTAATCAAATATTACTTAAATAAGTGTTTCCACGTAGGCAGAAGTATGTACAGATCCTCCTGCTCCGGTAGGATCGCCGGTTTCATATACTTATCATCATTTTTCTTCTCCTAATAATATCAGAATTAATAAAATTGCAAACATGCCAAACGTTTTTACTTATAAAGAAGCATGACTGAAATTCAAAAACAATCAATTCAATGCGCGCACCCACACGCACACACGCACACACACGATATGGCAATGATAGCAACAGGTGCACGTCTGCTGGCTGTGGTCTCCAGTGACGGAAAATTATTGGGATGATTTGATTACTTGTTATGAGCATTGCTCAGCTTCAGAACAACGTAGAAGCATGATTTATAGCTGAAATGAATCGGGGACGAATTTACTAAAAACAACTTTTTTTGTTTTTCAATTTGATACACCATTATTTAGTTAGTGATGTGCAAACATTTTTTAATGACGGAAAATTCGATATAAACCCTTTTTCCTCCACTTAGACCTCGAATTTCGAAAAATCCCTTCTTATCGAACATACATATAGAGGTTATAAGAAATTACTGTGCGAAATTTAAAGTTTCTACGTTAAGGGGTTTTTGAGAAACTGTGATTTCAGGGACTTTTGTAGCTTTAGCTTTTTGGATTTTATATTTTGTATTTTGTATTTAAGATGTATAAACAAAACAAAAATAGTAATTTTCAATTTTCTCAAAAACTAGAAGACATAAAACCATTCGGTTTTTTCTGTTCGATTCAGAATTGATAAAGGCATTGACCACAAAAAGCCAATTTAGCACTTCATTTCAGAATTTTGAAAAAAATTGGTCTAAACTTTTTTTTTATCAAAATTTTGAGTTTGCATGCGAATTTTTCAAAAACTATTGGCAGAAATAATTTTCTTTAAATTTAGGATTAAAGAACAGGTTTCTGATTTTCAAATCCAGTATAGAACTTCATTGTAAGTATTGCCGTTGTTTTTTTATATTTTTTTTTTTCATTTTAAGTAATTTTTTCTAAAATTCCCCCTAGCTCCTAAAAGGGGCTAGATAGACCCCCCCTCCCATAGTAAAAAATGCTTGTTTTTGACCCCTCTACAAAAAACCGTTATCAATTTTTGGCGCCAAAGTTATCGTACTTTCCCCACACCAACTTATGTGCTTGCGCTTGAAACTGGATTGGAAAATGGTCATCTGTACACACTAGATCTACTCTTGAGATACATACATAGAACTCTTTCTGAAAACGAAGCTGACAGGCTACCGCATAAACTATCGGATAAAGTTTTAAGTAGGAAGAATCTTTTCTTCTTTTCTAAAGATTTAAACCAGTTAGGCAAAATCTATGGACTGAGGTGGGAAGCTGTAAACCTTGAAAATGTGAATGGCTCAACAAACGATTAAACCTACTAAGTCAAATAAAACAAACAAATCAACAGAAAATGATGCAAAAATCGATCAATAGCAACACAGTAGCATTATAGGGCAGCATTATTTCAAAAAAGGTTTTAACGGAGCTAAAATAATGTTGATTTTCAAAGCCATATGCGACCTTATTCATCTAAACGGATATAATAGAAATACGCCAAGAAACTGCACGCTTTGCAATTTAAGTGACTGTGAATCTATTAAACACTTTATGGGAAGATGTCCTATATTAAACGGATATCGTATTAAATACATATTGCGAAAAAGCTAGTTTATCCCAATTTGAAGTAAACGATTCAAATTGGGATAAACTAGTCAATTATATTACTAGTGCTTTGTTGTACAGAAAATTAATAATAAACGAATTGAGTACCTACATATATACATAAATCTAAATTGTATTTTATAAATAAAACTGCAACTACAAATTCTTATAGAATGGATTATTTCCTATACAGTGATGTGAAAAATAATAGGGACACTTCTACGAAAATGTTTCAAAAGCGTCCAATTCCTGTGATGGTTGATCGAAACAAAGAAATTTAATGGGATCTTAAGCTTTACTGTTTGCAAAATAATGTTTGTATAGTTGTCTACACCCAAATATTTTGTCTGCCTTCCAAATTATGTCATAAGTTTGCGGAGAGCGGTTTGTTTCGGTTGTGCAAAATAATAAGGACACCTCTTATATCTCCTCTGTAAATCAAGAATTTTTTGGTTTTAGCTTTACTTTTCTGACCTAATAAGTAAGACAAGAGTTTAATTCTACAAAACAAAATAAAATTTAACCTGGACATCGACACTTTTACCATACGGAAGATTCTTATAACCAACAATTTAAAAGCAAGAAGTGCAAGAAAGGTACCGCTCCTGTTGAAAAAGAATGTTGCCAAAAGGTTGCTTTTTGAAGAAAAACATTGCAGCTGGACTGAATTGCGATGGCGCAATATCCTTCGATCTTATGAGACTTAAGTAAATTTATTTAATTCTGTTCGCTACAGCTCACTAGTGCGGAGACCGCCCAATACGGCACATAACGATAAATACACTATCAAGACGGTGAAACATGGTAGGGGTTGCATCATGGTATGGGGATGTTTCTACTACCAGGGTGTAGGTCGCATTCATAAAGTCGAGGGCACTATGACAGCACCGCCCTACGTTAATATATTAAATACCGCTATGCTACCCCATGCCGAAGATAATTTACCTCTTCGATGGGTGTTCCAACAGGATAATGATCCTAAACACTCATCGAAGAGTGGTTCTCGGACAACGATGCCTGACTTAAATTCTATTGAGAACTTGTGGCGAGAAGTCAAAGTAGCGTTAAGGGGTGTGAAACCATCAAATCTGTGAAGGCTGCGTGGGAAACTATTCCACCTAGTACCTGCTAAAAACTAGTGGATTTCATTACATTTGCATTTTAACATTCATTTCTATTGTTAAAATTTGCGTTTGGAGTTATTTCATGAAGATCTGCTCCTTATTTTTTTTCACGCGCTACAGTTCGGGGTGAACCTGGGCCTCAACTAACAAGTCTCTCCAGTTAGCTCGGTTCTTAGCTAACTGCCTCCAGTTGCGCACTCCAAGCTTGTTCACGTCCCATTCAACTTGTGTGCGCCACCTAAGGCGAGGTCTTCCTCTGCTGCGTTGTCCCTCCGGGTGTGATTTGAAGACTCTTCAGGCCGGAGCACTGGTGTCCATTCGCTCTACATGTCCTAGCCATCTCAAACGACCAATGCCCAGTTTTTTGACTAGGTCGACGTCGGTGTACAGCTCGTATAGTTCGTCGTTGAATGTTCTCCTCCAAAGCCCGTCAACGCAAACGGGGCCGAATATTTTACGAAGAATTTTTCTCTCGAAACGACCGAGGATATATTCATCCGCTTTTGATAAAGTCCAAGCTTCAGCGCCATAAAGCAGGACTGGGATGATCAAGGTTTTATATAGTCTCCTTAGTTGTTCGGGATAGGGCCTTACTACTCAATTGCCTTCTGTGCCCAAAGAAACAGCGATTGGCAAGAGTTATTCTTCGTTTTATTTCTGCTGAGGTGTTATTTTCAGAATTGATAGCAGAGCCGAGATAGAGAAAGTCCCTTACTACCTCAAAGTTATAGCTGTCGATTGTGACGTTCTGTCCAATTCGTCGATGTTGCGTGTCCCTTCTGGTTAACAGCATATACTTGGTTTTGCCCTCGTTTTCCGCTAAACCCATTTTGGCAGCTTCTGTTTCAATACTAGCGAACGCACCGGTGACAGCCCGCTGTGTTCTTCCAATAATGTCGATATCGTCGGCATACGCGAGTAGTTGCACAAACTTTTGAAAGATTGTGCCTCCGGTGTTGGCTTGTGAGTTTCGCACAATTCTTTCAAGAACGATGTTAAAAAAATCACATGACAGCGCGTCACCTTGTCTAAATCCTTTTTTGACATCAAAGGTCTCGGTGAGATCGTTACCGACCTTGATGGAGCAGCGAGAATTCTCCATCGTCATTCTGCACAGTCTGACGAGTTTGGCAGGGATGCCAAAACTAGACATGGCTCTGTATAGCTCGTCTCTATAAATGCTGTCATATGCGGCCTTGAAATCGATAAAAAGATGGTGGGTATCGATTTGGACTTCTTGGGTTTTTTCCAGGATCTGCCGAAGTGTGAAGATTTGATCGATTGTGGACTTTCCTGGCCTGAAACCACACTGATAGGGCCCAATCAGGTTGTTGACGAAGGGTTTCAGACGTTCACACAATATGGCAGATAGGATCTTGTACGCGATGTTGAGGAGACTGATACCTCTGTAATTGGCGCAATTGAGGGGATCTCCTTTCTTGTGGATCGGGCAAACGGTCCTGAGATTCCATTCATCAAGCATACATTCATCTGACCATATTTTAAAAATGAGTTGGTGTATGCTCTCTACAAGATCATTTGCAGCTGCTTTGAACAGCTCGGCTGGTAAGCCGTCAGGTCCAGCAGCCTTGTTGGACTTAAGTTTGGATATTGCTATCTTTACTTCGTTTAGGTCAGGTGGAAGGAAGTTTTGACTATCATCGTCTAGATTGAATGGTTCGTCGCCGTTATACAGTCTGCAGAAGTTTTTCCAAATTCTCAGCACCGACTGTGACTCTACTACGAGGTTTCCTTCCTCATCTCTACAGGCGATGTACGGGTCTTGTTGGCTTGACACGTTCGTTTCACCTCTTGGTAAAACTTCCGTACATTGTACACTGGAGTATAATCTCTCAATATCTTCGATCGCGCGCTTCTCATGCTCTTTTGTCTTCTTTTGGAGAAGCCGATGTTCTTCTTGCCGCTTCTGCTCGTAGAGCTCACAGTATTTCTTCTTTGTTGAGACGTTAGGGATATCCGCATTCGTACCGTGACTGCAACAAGGTACTGGTCCGAGTCGATGTTGGCTGCTCGGAAGGTTTGGACATCCAGAATACTGGAGGCGTTGCGTCGCAATGTGGTCAGTTTGATTGACCGTTTGATGATCAGGAGATCGCCATGTCCCCTTGTGGATATTGAGATGCGGAAACCGTGTGCTTGCTATACTGACATTTCGCCACGCCGCAAAGTCAATAAGCCTAAGTCCGTTGCCAGACGTGGTGTCGTGTAGGCTGTGCTTACCAATCGTCCTACCAAAGATGTCCTCCTTTTGCGTTAAAATCGCCTAGGACGATTTTAAGGTCATACTTAGGACATTGCTCATATGTTTTGTCGAGGAGCTCGTAGAAACTTTCTTTGGTGGTGTCGTCCTTATCCTCTGTGGGGGCATGAGCGCATATTAGTCTTATGTTCGCAAATTTAGCCTTAATAGGGATTGTCATAAAACGCTTGCTCACGTGTCGAAAGCTCAAGACTTCTCGCCTAAGTCTGCCGCGTATGACGAACCCACATCCAAATAAGCGCTGTTTCTGTTCCTTATAGAAATCTAGGGCGTCTGCTAGTTGTTCGGCTGCGGCCTGTTAAGGGTCCGAACATTCCACGTGTAGATCCGAAGTTCGTTGTCCTTATTTCGTTTGCTGGGGTCGTCGACAGTGGGATCATCCTTATCCAAGGCTTGTTGTTGCTTCGTAGCTCTTTTTACGTGGTAGGGAAGTTACACCGACGCACAACCCCCAACCTGAAGGACCAGTTCCTTTTTTACCGGTTTTTCCGGAGTCAGTACCCCACTTCGGGGATGTGAGCGCTGCCGTTGGCCCATTAAGGGTTCATCCGCCACCAAATCTATTCCAACACCCTGACACAGTATTGGAAATCCCTATAGACCTGGAATTCGAATATGTCGAAGCAGCTCATATAGTGATATTTTTCACAGGCTATTTTGAAGAAAATCACAACTTTTTTTTTTTTTTTTTTACTTAAAGTACAAATTTTGGGTAACTTATGTTATTTGTATGTTTTTGAAATTGGAGTCAATTATTACTGATTTAAATTTTATCATAAATATCACGAGGTTCTTAATTTTGTCGTTTTATCAAATATGGCAAAAGCTGTATTTTTTATTTTGCACATCACTGTATTTAAACATGAATTAATATATGAACGTAAATCTAATCAATACCTCCGACAGACTACTTTTAGTCACAGTCGTATGTTCACTATTTCAACATTGCTCGACCTACATTATGCAGTGTTTTCTACGCCTGTGAATGGGTCATTGAAATATCAGACATGGGCACCCTTCTCAAGGTGCGACCTCCACACCTCTTTTTTGACTGCAGATCGACAAAATTTATATTACCAACATTCAACAAATCTATATTGGATATACAGAAACTTCCTACTGAAGAAAACCTTAAGCTACCAGCTCATTAAAAACACTATATTAATATAAGCTACTTGCAATAAAATGAATAATAATAATAAATTGTATAATATTAAATACATACAGAAAAGCTACAATCCCTCTGGAACGGATCGTCTGATACCCTATCCTCCTCTCTATAAAGTGGGCGTGGCCAAATTGCATTTTGTACTCAAATATGGCTATAAACTCGAACGTTTGAGGATTTTACATGTAAAATTTTATCAAAATCGTTTTTTTGATGAAAACGTCCCCAAAAAGTGGGCGTGGCCAAAACTGTTCTATGGGTGAATTGTAGGGAATCTGAATACCTAAATATTTGGTCTTAACAAAATTTTTCGGTTTCATATAATTTAGTGAAGTTATAAAAAAGTAGGCGTGGCAGTGGGCGGATTTAAAAAAAAATTACATTTCTGCTGTATCTTTTCGTTAGAAGCCCAGATATGAAATTTCAGCGTCCTAGTTAAAAATTTAAGGCCCAAAAATAGGTTTTATGATGAAAACGCCCCAAAAAGTGGGCGTGGCCAAAACTTTTGTATGAGTGGATTGTAGGGAATCTGAATGCCTAAATAGTTGGTCTTAACAAAACTTTTCGGTTTCATATAATTTAATGAAGTTATGAAAAAGTGGGCACTGAAGTGGGCGGATTTAAAAAAATTTTACACTTGTACTGTATCTTTTTCTCAGAAGCCCAGATATGAAATTTCATCGTCCTAGCTCAAAATTTAAGGCCCAAAAAGCAATGACATACGGACGGATGGACGGACGGACGGACGGTCATTGCTCAATCGATTTCGCTATTGATGCTGATCACGAATATAAAGTATATATATTCGGTATATAGGGTCTATCTCGATTATTTCTCTATGTTACAAACTATGTGTCAAACTTAATATACCCTTACGATAGGGTATAATAAAAAACATTCAGAAAAGCTACAATCCGCCTGGTACTTCCTTTGAATTACTGAGACAACCTCGAACGTTTGAGGATGTTACATGCAAAATATCAGAAAATCGGTTTTTAATGAAAACGCCCCCAAAGAGTGGACGTGGTTAGATATGATTCATTGATGAATTGGACACAATTAGAATATCTAAATATTTTATCTTAACAAAATTTTTCGATTTCAAGTAAAATTGTGAAGTTGTGAAAAAGTGAGCGGATTTCAAAAATGTTCACACTTGTACTGTATCTTTTTCTTAAAAACCCAGATGTAACATTTCGTCCTCCTAGCTCAAAATTTAAGACCCAAAAATTCATGACACACGACAGACGGATAGTCATAACGTTGTTACTATTGATACTGATTACGAGTATACAGTAGAATCTCAATAATGTGAACCCCAATAATGTAAACTATCCAACAATATGAACTGGAAAATTGGTGCACTACCTACTCTAAAATGTGAACTCGTGACTATTTTTTGCTATTCCAAAACGTGAACTTTGTATACCCTTATCCTAAGGTGTATTAAGTTTGACTAATAGTTTGTAATATAGAGAAGTAATCGAAATAGACACTATAAAATATATATATTCGTAATATGCATCAATAGGTTCGCAAAGAGGAGATTCTTGGAGATCCTTTTGCGGATCTATAGATTCAACAAACGAAGCGTCCCTCCTAAGGAAGATCCAGGCCAAGACACCAACACCGGCATCCAATATCAGGAAAAGTGATGGTACTTGGGCAGAGTCGCATGAGGAAACGCTGGATATACTTCTAAGCACCCACTTTCTTGGATGTACATCAATCTCCAGAAATGATCTACCCATTCCAGAGACGACATCGGGAATAAGCGCGGAAGAGGTGGGTAATATAGTTGACGAAGATAAGATAGCTTTGGGAATAAATCCAAAGCGGGAAAAGCAAACCACACAAACGCTAAAGACTTGAGACCTACCAGTTTGTCGTCTTTTATGCTAAAAACACTGTAACGTTTAATAGATGTATACATAAGAAGTATGATTGATGATAACTATCTATCTGAATCACAATACATCCGCGGTAGGTCGGTAGATACAGCCCTCCACAGGGTCGTATCAATCATAGAAAGATCCCTCCACTTCAAGGAATTCACTCTTGGGGCGTTCCTAGACATTGAAGGGGCGTTTAAGAACGTAATCACCGATGCGATCCTGGGCAGTTTACACAGAGCTGGGCTGAGCATCAGTCTCTCCAACTGGATTACTCAGATGCTTCAAT
This sequence comes from Xylota sylvarum, assembly GCA_905220385.1. NCBI lineage: Eukaryota > Metazoa > Arthropoda > Insecta > Diptera > Syrphidae > Xylota > Xylota sylvarum. The sequence continues at coordinate 81,021,272 of LR999958.1, read as the reverse complement.
CGAGAGTTATATCCTCATCGCAAGGCGATGTAACAATCAGGAGAAGCGTCTGCAGAGGAACCCCCCAAGGAGGAGTCTTATCCCCTCTAATAAGGCTTCTTGTAGTGGACGAGATCTTGGTAATACTAAAGGAAAACGTGACGGCCTATGCCGACGACGTGGTTATCCTGGTCTCGGGGAAATTCCCTTCAGTCCTAAGCGAAAGACTCAATATCGCACTACAACTAGTGGAGAATTGGGTTAGCAGCAAAGGGCTAGGAGTGAACCCTTCAAAGACGGAGATAGTTCTCTTCACTAGGAAGAGATCAATTCCTGCCTTCAGACCCCCAAGCATCAGTGGTACTGAACTAAGTATATCAGGTTCAGCCCGATACCTGGGTGTAATTCTAGATTCTAAATTGGAAGGATAACACTGCTGAATGCGTCAGGAAAGCAAGCGTAGTTTTCTACTCTTGCAAAAAGGCATTCAGTAACACGTGGGGTTTTAGACCAGCTGTGGTGTACTGGATATACACGGCAGTCGTAAGATCCATTCCTACATATGGTTGGTTCACCGGTATGGTGGACGGTACTGGAGAAGCAATAACAGCTTTCTAACCTCACGATGCATGCATGCAGCGTGCATTGGAGTCATGGGATCAATGAAGACAACACCAACAGCGGCAATGGAAACCATGCTCAGTTTCATTCCGCTTGACATATACTGTGGCAGTCTGGCGGCCAAAACCGCTGTAAGACTGAGAGAAGGCCGAATGTGGTCATCGAGCCTGTACGGCCATGCCTCAATTTTGTCTCGATGGGGATCCACCAGCTGTTTGTCAGAAACTGATCACATGACCCCCACGCTAGCTTTTGATTCGGAGATAAGAATTCCTGACAGAATGTACTGGAAGCGCCGAAGAACCATGAAGAAGAATGAGTTTACGTTCTATACCGACGGTTCTAAGATGGACGTTGGCACGGGAGCCGGAGTTTATTGTGAGGACCTAGGAATAAAGAACTCCTTCAGAATAAATGATGATTGCAGCGTCTTTCAGGCAGAAGTCACAGCCATCATACAAGCTGCTAAGATTATAAGTGAGAGCAATATCGTTGGCAGAACGATTACTGTGTATGTAGACAACCAGGCAGCCGTTAAGACTCTGGAGTCCGCTATAATCAGATCAAGGCTTGTGAAGATCTGCAAATCAGTCTTGAATGAGATATCTAGAGCTAATGCGGTGACCATCTGTTGGGTGCCAAGGCATACGGATATCGTAGGAAACGAAAGGGCTGACGAACTTGGTAGGAAAGGGTCGGCGCTGCACTTATCGCGGGCTCTCCCTTTTGTAGTAACCCCAATCAGTTCCTTACAGAAGAAAATAGAGGATGAAGCCATCGGTCGAGCAAATAGTGGCCGGGTATCAGCAAGAAGAGATCAACTTCTCTGTCGGAGGATAAAATTTCATATCTGAGAAGGGAAAGCAGTGCAAGTGTAAAAAAAAAACCAAAATCCGCCTACTACCACGCCCACTTTTTCGTAACTTCACTACTTTACTTAAAAACATAAAATTTTGTTAAGATGAAATATTTCAATATTTAAAGTGCCTACAATTTATACATCATACATCATATGCGCCATGCGGCCACGACCACTTTTCGGACGGGAGATTGGGTAACCAACCACCTTAGGGTGAGCGGTTTGTTCTCACTAAGGCACTTTCTCTTGCTTCAGGCGGCAGCGGACGAATTCTCTAGATAAAATCAACGGTAGCGTGTCTACAGTTTCAGTTAGTATGAAATATCAGTGTTATCCCTATATGAGCTGCTTCAACATATTTAAGTTCCAGGTCTAAAGGGATTCCCAATACTAAGCCAAGGTATTGGAAAAGAGTTGGTGGCGGAGGAATATTTAATGGGCCAACGGCAGCTCTCATATCCCGAAAACGGGTTACTGACTCCGGAAAATCCGGTCCCTAGTCCTAGAGCTATAAAAGGGAACTGGTCGTCCAGGTTGGGGGTTGTTCGTACGGGTAGCTTCCGGACCACGGAAAAAACAAATAGTTGCGAAGCAACCAATAGCCTCGGAAAAGGATGATCTCACTGTTGATGACCCTGGCAAACAAAACAAGAATAACGACTTTCGGATCTGCACGTGGAAAGTTCGGACTCTTAACAGACCGCGTGCAGCCGAACAACTCGTAGAGGCTCTAGACTGCAGATATCACCGCCATCAAGGAAGTGCGATGTGCTGGGCAAACAGAGGATGAAAAACTGTGATATTTATTACGATGATTGCTATAGAGACCAGAAGCAGACTTAGGCAAGAAGTCTTGAGTTTTCGACACGTTAGCGAACGTTTCATCAATCTGCATCAAGGCAAAAGTCGTCAAAATAAGCTTAATATGCGCTCGTGCCCAACAGAGGACAAGGACGACGCCACCAAGGAATGTTTCTACGAGATTTTCGACAAAAACATATGAGCAATGTCCTAAGTGTGACGTTAAAATCGTCCTAGGTGATAGGAAAGGCGAACATCTTTGGAGGACAGTTGGTAAGCAGTGCTTGAACGACAACACGTCTGACAACAGACTTAGGCTTATTGCTTATTACGCAGAGGGGCGGAACCCCACTATAGCAAGCACACAGTTTTCTCATATCAATATCCACAAAGGGCCATATCGGTCTCATCATCATATACGAAACTCCACAACTAAGAATACTGTAAGACGATTTGAAGTCGAATCTTCGCCGAACGCGTATTCCGAAATCTCTTAACGACTTCTATGCCGCCAGCATGAAGTGCCGAAACCAGTGGCATTGCTGCCAACATGCCACCCGAAGTGCGCAACTGATGGGTTGGGTTTCAACCGACCACCACCGAGAAACCCCTGGTTTGACGAAGCACATGCAGCTAAACAAGAGGCATACAAAGCGGCGCTGCAAAGAAGGACGAGGGCAGTTCGTCTGCTCTACGAGCAGAAGAGACAATCTTCACACTTCGGCAGATCCTGGAAAAAACTCAAGAAGTCCAAATCGATACAGATAGAGCCATGTCTAGTTTTGGCATCCCTGCCAAACTCGTCAGATTGTGCAGAATGATGATGGAGAATTCTCGTCGTGGCTCCATCAAGGTCGGTAACGTTCTCACCGAAGCTTTTGATGTCAACAAAGGACTTAGACAAGGTGACGCGCTGTCATGTGACTTCTTTAAAATCATATTTGAAAGAATTGTGCGAAACTCAGAAGCCAACTCCGGGAGCACAATCTTTCAAAAGTCTGTGCAACTACTAGCGTACGCCACCGATATTGACATAATTGGTAGAACTCAGCGGGCTGTCACTAGCGCGTTCGCAAGTATTGCTAGAGGGCAAAACCAAGTAAATGTTGTCAACGAATTGGACAGAACGTCACAATTAACAGCTATAACTTTGAGGTAGTAAGGGCCTTTGTTTACCTGGGTACACTCGCTCGCTCGCTTACTGTTAGCATTGTTATTTTTAATTTCACGTTAATAAATTAGAATAATAATAGTTCAAATTATCGAGATTTTACTGTTCATGAAAGTATACATAGTGTCTATCTCGAGTATTTCTCTAGGTTACAAACTATGTATTAAACGTAATATTAATATACCCTTAGGATAGAGTATAAACATACAGAAGAGCTACAATCCGATTGGATCGGATCGATTAATACCATTTCCTCCTATCAATATAGTCCTAATAAAGTTGGCGTCGCATACTGCATTTGTTTCTCGAACTACAACGATAACTTCGCACGTCTGAGGATGTTACATGAAAAATTTCATCAAAATCGGTTTTTTAATGAAAACGCCCCAAAAAGTGGACGTGGCTAAAGAGAGTGTATAGGCGATTTGTATACAATTTGAATAACTAATTATTTGGTATTATTAAAATTTTTCGATTTTATGTAAAATAGAGAAGTTATGAAAAAATTGGCAGTGGGCGGATTTCAAAAATGTTTACACTTGCTTCTCTTTCTCAAAAGCCCAAATATGAAATTCAAAATTCAAGGTCCAAAAAGTGGTGACATCCAAACTATGTATCAAACTTAATATACACGACCACTTTTCGGACGGGAGATTGGGTAACCAACCACCTTAGGGTGAGCGGTTTGTTCTCACTAAGGCACTTTCTCTTGCTTCAGGCGGCAGCGGACGAATTCTCTAGATAAAATCAACGGTAGCGTGTCTACAGTTTCAGTTAGTATGAAATATCAGTGTTATCCCTATATGAGCTGCTTCAACATATTTAAGTTCCAGGTCTAAAGGGATTCCCAATACTAAGCCAAGGTATTGGAAAAGAGTTGGTGGCGGATGAATATTTAATGGGCCAACGGCAGCTCTCATATCCCGAAAACGGGTTACTGACTCCGGAAAATCCGGTCCCTAGTCCTAGAGCTATAAAAGGGAACTGGTCGTCCAGGTTGGGGGTTGTTCGTACGGGTAGCTTCCGGACCACGGAAAAAACAAATAGTTGCGAAGCAACCAATAGCCTCGGAAAAGGATGATCTCACTGTTGATGACCCTGGCAAACAAAACAAGAATAACGACTTTCGGATCTGCACGTGGAAAGTTCGGACTCTTAACAGACCGCGTGCAGCCGAACAACTCGTAGAGGCTCTAGACTGCAGATATCACCGCCATCAAGGAAGTGCGATGTGCTGGGCAAACAGAGGATGAAAAACTGTGATATTTATTACGATGATTGCTATAGAGACCAGAAGCAGACTTAGGCAAGAGGTCTTGAGTTTTCGACACGTTAGCGAACGTTTCATCAATCTGCATCAAGGCCAAAGTCGTCAACATAAGCTTAATATGCGCTCGTGCCCAACAGAGGACAAGGACGACGCCACCAAGGAATGTTTCTACGAGATTTTCGACAAAAACATATGAGCAATGTCCTAAGTGTGACGTTAAAATCGTCCTAGGTGATAGGAAAGGCGAACATCTTTGGAGGACAGTTGGTAAGCAGTGCTTGAACGACAACACGTCTGACAACAGACTTAGGCTTATTGCTTATTACGCAGAGGGGCGGAACCCCACTATAGCAAGCACACAGTTTTCTCATATCAATATCCACAAAGGGCCATATCGGTCTCATCATCATATACGAAACTCCACAACTAAGAATACTGTAAGACGATTTGAAGTCGAATCTTCGCCGAACGCGTATTCCGAAATCTCTTAACGACTTCTATGCCGCCAGCATGAAGTGCCGAAACCAGTGGCATTGCTGCCAACATGCCACCCGAAGTGCGCAACTGATGGGTTGGGTTTCAACCGACCACCACCGAGAAACCCCTGGTTTGACGAAGCACATGCAGCTAAACAAGAGGCATACAAAGCGGCGCTGCAAAGAAGGACGAGGGCAGTTCGTCTGCTCTACGAGCAGAAGAGACAATCTTCACACTTCGGCAGATCCTGGAAAAAACTCAAGAAGTCCAAATCGATACAGATAGAGCCATGTCTAGTTTTGGCATCCCTGCCAAACTCGTCAGATTGTGCAGAATGATGATGGAGAATTCTCGTCGTGGCTCCATCAAGGTCGGTAACGTTCTCACCGAAGCTTTTGATGTCAACAAAGGACTTAGACAAGGTGACGCGCTGTCATGTGACTTCTTTAGAATCATATTTGAAAGAATTGTGCGAAACTCAGAAGCCAACTCCGGGAGCACAATCTTTCAAAAGTCTGTGCAACTACTAGCGTACGCCACCGATATTGACATAATTGGTAGAACTCAGCGGGCTGTCACTAGTGCGTTCGCAAGTATTGCTAGAGGGCAAAACCAAGTAAATGTTGTCAACGAATTGGACAGAACGTCACAATTAACAGCTATAACTTTGAGGTAGTAAGGGCCTTTGTTTACCTGGGTACACTCGCTCGCTCGCTTACTGTTAGCATTGTTATTTTTAATTTCACGTTAATAAATTAGAATAATAATAGTTCACATTATCGAGATTTTACTGTTCATGAAAGTATACATAGTGTCTATCTCGAGTATTTCTCTAGGTTACAAACTATGTATTAAACGTAATATTAATATACCCTTAGGATAGAGTATAAACATACAGAAGAGCTACAATCCGATTGGATCGGATCGATTAATACCATTTCCTCCTATCAATATAGTCCTAATAAAGTTGGCGTCGCATACTGCATTTGTTTCTCGAACTACAACGATAACTTCGCACGTCTGAGGATGTTACATGAAAAATTTCATCAAAATCGGTTTTTTAATGAAAACGCCCCAAAAAGTGGACGTGGCTAAAGAGAGTGTATAGGCGATTTGTATACAATTTGAATAACTAATTATTTGGTATTATTAAAATTTTTCGATTTTATGTAAAATAGAGAAGTTATGAAAAAATTGGCAGTGGGCGGATTTCAAAAATGTTTACACTTGCTTCTCTTTCTCAAAAGCCCAAATATGAAATTCAAAATTCAAGGTCCAAAAAGTGGTGACATCCAAACTATGTATCAAACTTAATATACACGACCACTTTTCGGACGGGAGATTGGGTAACCAACCACCTTAGGGTGAGCGGTTTGTTCTCACTAAGGCACTTTCTCTTGCTTCAGGCGGCAGCGGACGAATTCTCTAGATAAAATCAACGGTAGCGTGTCTACAGTTTCAGTTAGTATGAAATATCAGTGTTATCCCTATATGAGCTGCTTCAACATATTTAAGTTCCAGGTCTAAAGGGATTCCCAATACTAAGCCAAGGTATTGGAAAAGAGTTGGTGGCGGATGAATATTTAATGGGCCAACGGCAGCTCTCATATCCCGAAAACGGGTTACTGACTCCGGAAAATCCGGTCCCTAGTCCTAGAGCTATAAAAGGGAACTGGTCGTCCAGGTTGGGGGTTGTTCGTACGGGTAGCTTCCGGACCACGGAAAAAACAAATAGTTGCGAAGCAACCAATAGCCTCGGAAAAGGATGATCTCACTGTTGATGACCCTGGCAAACAAAACAAGAATAACGACTTTCGGATCTGCACGTGGAAAGTTCGGACTCTTAACAGACCGCGTGCAGCCGAACAACTCGTAGAGGCTCTAGACTGCAGATATCACCGCCATCAAGGAAGTGCGATGTGCTGGGCAAACAGAGGATGAAAAACTGTGATATTTATTACGATGATTGCTATAGAGACCAGAAGCAGACTTAGGCAAGAAGTCTTGAGTTTTCGACACGTTAGCGAACGTTTCATCAATCTGCATCAAGGCCAAAGTCGTCAACATAAGCTTAATATGCGCTCGTGCCCAACAGAGGACAAGGACGACGCCACCAAGGAATGTTTCTACGAGATTTTCGACAAAAACATATGAGCAATGTCCTAAGTGTGACGTTAAAATCGTCCTAGGTGATAGGAAAGGCGAACATCTTTGGAGGACAGTTGGTAAGCAGTGCTTGAACGACAACACGTCTGACAACAGACTTAGGCTTATTGCTTATTACGCAGAGGGGCGGAACCCCACTATAGCAAGCACACAGTTTTCTCATATCAATATCCACAAAGGGCCATATCGGTCTCATCATCATATACGAAACTCCACAACTAAGAATACTGTAAGACGATTTGAAGTCGAATCTTCGTCGAACGCGTATTCCGAAATCTCTTAACGACTTCTATGCCGCCAGCATGAAGTGCCGAAACCAGTGGCATTGCTGCCAACATGCCACCCGAAGTGCGCAACTGATGGGTTGGGTTTCAACCGACCACCACCGAGAAACCCCTGGTTTGACGAAGCACATGCAGCTAAACAAGAGGCATACAAAGCGGCGCTGCAAAGAAGGACGAGGGCAGTTCGTCTGCTCTACGAGCAGAAGAGACAATCTTCACACTTCGGCAGATCCTGGAAAAAACTCAAGAAGTCCAAATCGATACAGATAGAGCCATGTCTAGTTTTGGCATCCCTGCCAAACTCGTCAAATTGTGCAGAATGATGATGGAGAATTCTCGTCGTGGCTCCATCAAGGTCGGTAACGTTCTCACCGAAGCTTTTGATGTCAACAAAGGACTTAGACAAGGTGACGCGCTGTCATGTGACTTCTTTAAAATCATATTTGAAAGAATTGTGCGAAACTCAGAAGCCAACTCCGGGAGCACAATCTTTCAAAAGTCTGTGCAACTACTAGCGTACGCCACCGATATTGACATAATTGGTAGAACTCAGCGGGCTGTCACTAGTGCGTTCGCAAGTATTGCTAGAGGGCAAAACCAAGTAAATGTTGTCAACGAATTGGACAGAACGTCACAATTAACAGCTATAACTTTGAGGTAGTAAGGGCCTTTGTTTACCTGGGTACACTCGCTCGCTCGCTTACTGTTAGCATTGTTATTTTTAATTTCACGTTAATAAATTAGAATAATAATAGTTCACATTATCGAGATTTTACTGTTCATGAAAGTATACATAGTGTCTATCTCGAGTATTTCTCTAGGTTACAAACTATGTATTAAACGTAATATTAATATACCCTTAGGATAGAGTATAAACATACAGAAGAGCTACAATCCGATTGGATCGGATCGATTAATACCATTTCCTCCTATCAATATAGTCCTAATAAAGTTGGCGTCGCATACTGCATTTGTTTCTCGAACTACAACGATAACTTCGCACGTCTGAGGATGTTACATGAAAAATTTCATCAAAATCGGTTTTTTAATGAAAACGCCCCAAAAAGTGGACGTGGCTAAAGAGAGTGTATAGGCGATTTGTATACAATTTGAATAACTAATTATTTGGTATTATTAAAATTTTTCGATTTTATGTAAAATAGAGAAGTTATGAAAAAATTGGCAGTGGGCGGATTTCAAAAATGTTTACACTTGCTTCTCTTTCCCAAAAGCCCAAATATGAAATTCAAAATTTAAGGTCCAAAAAGTGGTGACATCCAAACTATGTATGTATCAAACTTAATATACAGTTAGGAGAGGGTATGGATGATAGCTGGATGCTGTAGGAATATGGTAGGCACTGACTGGCGTCAACCTGGCGACGTTGTTGTAACTGTTACTGCGCATCAATTGTGCTTATTTTACCTCCTAGTGGTAACCATCGGGTACTGGTTGGTGTCCATCCGGACCCGACTTCCTGAACTTATAAGCACGAGTGTTGAACAAGAGAAAATAGCAGCACTCGATGGAGTCAACGGTGGCGTCATAGCTTCAAGCGGAAACACAACACTTTATCTGAGCTACTTCGACATATTCTGAGCTCACGGCGATAAAAATTTCCAAGAATAAGTCAGGTTTTTGGAAAAGAGATGGTGGTGGATGAGCCCTTATGAGGCCAACGGCAGCGCTCATATCCCCGAAGCGGGTTACTGACATCGGTTTAAAACCGGCTCTTCGTCCTAGGGGTTTCAAAAAATGGAACTGACCCCTCAGGTTGGGGGCTGTGCCGTCGGGGTAACTTCCTTACCACGTAAAAAAAATATAGTTATGAGAGGGACACCAGCCTCGGATAATGAACCCACTCATTTAATACCACGACCCGGAACGTCTACGGACTATGTCTTAAGAGTATGCACCTGGAACGTACGTACACTGTACACTACTGGTGCTATTCAAAATCTTGAATCTATCCTCACGCGGTACAAGGAAGATATTACCGCGATCTAGGAGATACGATGGATAGGATCAGGTATGCAAAAGCGGAAGAATTGAGACATTTATTATGGCTGTCACAAAAGATTGCACATGTTAGGATGCGGATTCGTCGTGGGAAATCAGTGATGCTCAATGATAATTGACTTTAAACCGATCAGCGATCGCCTGGCTGTGATCCGTACCAAGGCAACATTTTAAAACGTCAGCAGTATGTGCACACGCCCCTACCGACGAAGCTGAAGACTCTATCAAGGAGGAGTTTTATGGCCTCCTGGATGGAGCCTATGGATCCTGGCCGGAGTATGACGTCAAAATCACACTCGGAGACTTTAATACCAAAATCGGTAAGGAACACATCTTCGGCGGATTAGTTGGAAAGCACAGCCTGCACGACACGACAACAGACAACGGCTTCCGGCTAATCTATTTTGCAGCAGCTCGTAATACGGTGATAAGTAGCACTAGGCTTCCAAGACAACGAATCCTCTGAATGTGCAAACTTTCAGAGGGTCAAACGTCAATTCTGATCATTTTATTATTGCAGCTAAATTCAGAGCTCGACTATCCAAACGAGAAGAAGCTGCAAACCAGCTGCAAACCAGCCCAGAAAAAGAAATTCAACGCTGGAAGCCTTAGCACGACTGCAGTAGCCAGAGCCTACAGATAACGACTGAGCGAAAGACTCTCCGCTGCGCATTCACCATCCACAGCCGTCAACAATCTGTGGAACCAGTATCGCGACATCATCAAAGCGGTAGCAGAGACCACCATAGGCTACCAGCCAACACCCAAAAAGAGCCCTTGGTATGATGATGAATGCGTGCGTCGGAAAAAGATGACAGAAAATTTACACATACAAGCGCTGCAGGGCAAAACAAGGGCAGCGAGAGAAGAATATCGAGCCAGAAGAAGATCCTACGTAAGAAGAAAAGGGCCCACGCAGTCTCCCAGCTCAAGGATATCAAAATTCCAGTGATAGGAACAACATCCTTATGTTTTTTAGGAAAGCCAATCAACTGGCAGCTGGCTTCAAGCCCAAAACGGCTCTTCGAAACAGTGCAGAAAGCCTAGTCACCGAAGCACAGGGAATAGTAGATGTGTTTAAGCAGCATTTCCAGCAATTACTTAATGGGCAGGTAGAGAGAGTGATACAGCAAGAAGAGAACCTGCATCCAGTCAATGAAGAATACATCCTCCGTTCTAGTTTTGAAAGTCGGCTCAGCTATCAAAAAGCTGAAGAACAACAAGGCCGCCGGCTCTGATGGTCTGCCAGCAGAGCTTTTCAAACATGGTGGTGATGCTTTGGTAGGGTGCATGCACCAAGTCATCAACCAAGTATGGGTGGATGAAGTCATGCCCGATGACTGGACTATCAGCTCTATATTCAACTCGAGACTCACCATCTCTTCATCGATTTTAAAGCCGCATATGATAGTATTCATCGTCTTGAGCTCTACAAGGTGATGGCCGTATTCGGGATCATGGCTAAACTGATCCAGTTGTGCCGAGTGACGCTGGAAAACACGTGGTGCAACGTGTAATTCGGAAACAGTTCCTCCGAACTATTTTAAACATGCACCGGATTTCGGCAAAGAGATGCGCTATCATGACTACTTCCACCTTAGTGGAGATTCGACGAAGATTTACCCTATGAAACCGTGGGTTCAAAACTCCTAACTCGGAAGGCGAAATGCATGCTCTACAAAACGTTGATCATGCCAGTTGTGCTGTATGGAGCCGAGTGTTGCGACGATTAACAGGAAAGCAGAGCAGATTTTGAACACTATCGAGAGTAAAAATGGATAACAATGCGCCAGCAAAGAGGATCTTCGAATCACAGCCGAATCACCTAGGTTCAAGACGAAAAAAAAGACCGAACCTCCGTTTTAAGGATAATGCTATAGCGGATGCCAGAGCGCTTGGTCTAGACAACTGGAAGCAGCGTGCCCGGCATCGAAGAGAGTGGAAGGCTGCCGTGTCTCAGGCAGAGACTCACGGGTCGGGAGCCCGTTAAGTAAGTAAGTAAGTAGGAGAGGGTATAATCCTGTTATGACGAACTGTAGTACCACCTAAGTAACTAAACTGAACAAAATATCAATGCAATTTTAAACATGTAGTAAGCACCAAAATTAAGATCAAGTATAAATAGTGTTCATTTCTTTTCTAATTACAACATTGTATAGAAACATAAAACGAAAATGTTTTTGATTGTTATTACGTTGATCAAAAATTATAAAAAAAAAAATAAATTAAAATTAATTAAATTAAGATTAACACATAAATTAATTAAAGTTGTTTTAACTAAGTAATTGGGAGAGTTTACAATAGTCACCCTTTCGGTTTCAATCAATCGCTTTCGTTTTCATTTCAAGCTCGTTTCAGCTTGTTATAAAAAACACAATTGTTTTAACTTTTTATACAATACAACTACATACTCAAAAAAACAATCCTTATTTGCCTTGAAAACTTTCCCCGAAAATTTTAAGAAAAATTAATGGAATTTGGTTTCCCACTTACTTTATCAGATACTTCAGATACGACATTTGAGTCATCATCATCCAATCCGATTGTTTCCGATTTCATACTTTCTTTTAGTAATGTGTTGACTTCTGTTCCTGCGACTGAGGTGTCTCTCGATGGCCCGGACTCAGAATTAATTTCACCATGTTGATTACTGTTTACTTCATGAAAATCAAAATTTGCACATTCTTCCTCTTGCAAACACTTTTCTCCTTCTTTGTGATCATTATCAGTTGACATTGAAGATGACTTACGATGATGTTTTTTATGTTTCTTCCTCTTCTTATGCTTTCTGTGTTTGAGTGCACATTCGCTTGAGTTATTCGTAGATGACATATCATTATCTAATTGGTTTTTCTTTTTGTCAATTTTTTGTGTATACGAATCACTATTAGATTCCTGAATAAACGGCAGTCGTCTTTCTTCTCGGACTGACTCATTTGACATCTTATCAGTGGGCGTTGACTTCATAGTTGGTGGTCTTTTATGTTTTCCAAGGGCGTTAAAGGGGTTTTCACTGTATTCTGAAAAAAAAAACCGATAAAAAAATAACATGTAGTGTTTTCAATTAGTAATAATATTCCCGACTACTAAAAAATGCTCATTATTTCTTTGATGCATTTGATTACGGACAGTTACAATATGCAGCGTCCTTTCGAAATGCAAGACACTTTGTGAACTGGAAGTAGTTCTCTGGTAAGTATTAAGTTTTTTCATGAATTTTTGGGAAACAAATTGGTATCGCCGAGAAATCGAAAATTGATGCGAAAAACGAAGACATGTCACATCGAATATCAAAATGATGCACAAACATACAGAAAAGCTACAATCCGTCTGGAACGGATCGTCTGATACCCTAAATTTTTGAAATAAGCCCACTGCCACGCCCCCTTTTTCATAACTTCATTAAATTATATGAAACCGAAAAATTTTGTTAAGACCAAATATTTAGGCATTCAGACTCCCTACAATCCACTCACACAAAAGTTTTGTCCACGCCCACATTTTGGGGGCGTTTTCATCATAAAACCGATTTTTGGGTCTTAAATTTTTAACTAGGACGCTGAAATTTCATATCTGGGCTTCTGACGGAAAGATACAGTAGAAGTGTAAATTTTTTTTACATCCGCCCACTGCCACGCCTACTTTTTTATAACTTCACTAAATTATATGAAACCGAAAAATTTTGTCAAGTCCAAATATTTAGGTATTCAGATTCCCTACAATTCACCCGTAGAACAGTTTTGGCCACGCCCACTTTTTGGGGGCGTTGTCATCAAAAAACCGATTTTGATAAAATTTTACATGTAACATCCTCAAACGTTCGAGGTTATAGCCACATTTGAGTACAAAATGCAATTTGGCCACGCCCACTTTATATGTAGATAGGAGGATACGGTATCATACGATCCGTTCCAGAGGGATTGTAGCATTTCTGTATGAGAAATATGTCAGAAGTTATAAAACAGTAGACGTTTTACAATTTTACACTTACAATTTTGTACTTGTACCCTTAATTTTGAGGCTAGAATGAAAATTTCAATTTCGCCTCTACGGATTATCCCATAGAGCCCAGATATGAAGTTTAAAGCAAACCCGTCTAGCCGTTTATGCTGCAGTCGAATAGACAGACAGACCGACAGGCAGACAGACATCCAGACAGACAGACAGACGGAATTGGCGGACCCAGTTTTTTGGACTTCTCCATCATATTATCTCTATATGTATATATAAAAAATTGTTGCAAGTGCGTTGTGACTTTATAACTCACGAACGGTCAAACCGAATTAAAATTTTTAGGGTTTGTTCGCATAGCCGTGTAGCTTATCTAAAGTTTGAACGAAATTGGTCGTCGCGTTCGTGAGTTATGACATCTGATTTTGTAAATAAAAAAAAAAAAAATTGCAACAATTTTTTATGTATATAGAGATTTGTACCAAAACACAAAACACACGAGCGAAGCCGGGAGGATCAGCTAGTTATTATTATTATTATAACTAGCTGACCCTCCCGTCTTCGCCCGTGCGTTTTGAAAGTGCTGAGTATGAATAAGTAGATATGAACATACATACATAGCGAAAACATACAAAAGAAAATCGATGCAAATTGATTGTTAAAGAAAATCGCCCTTAAAAAGTGGGTAAGGCCATACATATCGTATGGACGATTTGCAGAGTAGATGAATGTCTACATATTTAATAAACAGTAGCTACCTATGTATGTATGTATGTAAGTATACGAGAGTAATAAAATTATCACCTTAGTTACAATAATTTGTACATAAAATGAATATGAATATTCCTTTGAAAGAAACAAAACTTTTTCACACAAAAAAACCAAAGCTTTTTATATATGCATATGTAAATGTACACATGTGTATGCTACCGCGGACCCTTCACTATTATGTTCTACATAAATCTTTTCTACATTTGATTTACTAATACCGTAGTTCAGCTCATATGTATATTGTGTCTGCATGAATACATTCATTTGACTTCTCGTAACGTGTACAGTACTTCAGTGTACTCTATTCATTGCAATTATTCAAGCTAGTGTACACTGAAAATGAGTACCGTTCCTTAAAACACAAACATTGTACAACATTCGATCACCTCATACTGAAACGAGTACACTGTTTGATTTCTCTCCTACGCGTGGGTGCATGAATCAAATGTAATATGTGCAAGACTAACTGTTAATAATACAGTGAATACATAGAGTACACCGAGTACACCGAGTGCACTGACTTAAACGAGTGCAGTGGGTAGTTTGTTTCTAGCTCTAATTAAGTGTAGATGAAAAAAACTAGTTCTAACAATCTGTTGATTTTATTTGATAAAATGGAAATTATTTACATGTAACGATTTAGAAGTATTTTGAAAAAATAAAAGTAAATAAAATAAAAATTTACATTTTAAAATGGTATCGCTTCCTTTACTTAAATTTTTAAAAAAAACTTGTATTTGGCCCACCCTGTATATTACTGCGCGCGAGTTACGTGAACATAACACCGGTCACTCACCTTATCATATTATATATTTGTAATTTCTCATAAGCTAATATTATCACCTTGACATTCAATACCTCTCATTGTTTAATTGCACATTTTTCATAAATTTAATTTCATTTTGATGCACCTCAACTTTAGATTAAGTTACATTTCCGTTCCCATAAAATACAGACTGTAAAGTAAGCATAATTTGATTATAAAAACCTATGTAAAATTATTTTTGATTTGAGTCTTTTGGAATAATAAAGTAAGTTACGTTGTCCGAAATTAAGTTGTGTTTTTTTTCGGTTGTATTAGGATTCAATACATAACTGGCGCAGTCGACGGAGTCGGAACCTAAAAGTCAAAATAGTGACTAATAGTTCTGATCAGCTTTTTATCGACGGTTTATCGAAAAAGTGTCCGTAATTGTCTTTAAATTTATTGACGGTTTATCAAAAAAGTGACGTCTTTTATCGACGGTTTATAAAAAAAAAAAAAAAAAAAAAAAAAAAGAAGTGACTATAACTGGTAATTAAATTAAACTAAAATATTGAATCCATTTCCATGTCAAAATTTTTCCCTAAAAATATTAAAACGCGAGAAGGACCGTACCCGTATATTACCAAAAGCTCCAATAACAATAATAAGTTAGAAATAAATTCCGAGAGTTGTGAAAATAATAAAGAAAGTGAACTGAGTTTAGAATTTGAACCAGAAGTATAAATATTAATTAATTCGAACTCGGGAACAGTAGATAGTTTTCAAGACGAACTGTGTAGTAAATTAGAACTGTGTAATTGTAAATTAAGAGAAACAGAAATTCCAATTATAAATAAAACAAGTAAAGTAGAAAATATTAAAATGGCACAGCCACATGAGGAAGCGGTAGCCTTGGATGTGTTCAATACACTGAGGGTACCGGATGTCATTAAAGACATGCCTAAATTTGATGGTAACCCTAGGTTACTTTTCGAATTTATAAACAATGTTGAGGAGATTTTAACTATGATTCCGCAAGCGGATGGTACAAATGCAGCTAGAGTAATACTTCGAGCTATCAGGAATAAAGTAGTTGGGCCGGCCAATGAAATCTTGAATACATATGGCACACCATTATCCTTGCAAGCTATTAAAGAAAATCTAGTAACCCATTATGCTGATAAGCGAAATGAGACCTCCTTAATCAGAGATCTCCACAATATACGACAGAACCATAAAACGGTAGAAAAATTCTATAGCGAAGTGATAGAGATACAATCAGCTATGTCAACCCATGTACGAATTCATGAAACTGAAGCGACTGTAATCGCAGCAAAAAAAACTCTTTATTCAGAAATGTGCCTTAACACATTCTTGACAGGACTTAGGGAACCACTTGGTTCCACAATTAGAGCAATGAAACCCAATAGTTTATCTGAAGCTTTTGTTTTTTGCACAAAAGAACAAAATATTTCATATCTCAAATTCGATGCCAATACTGCAAGGCAAACAACCAATAGATACGAAACCAATCGAAATCAAAATCAACATTTCTTTTCACAACAGAGATCTTTCAATTCTTATAATAATAATCAGCAATTTATGCATTCTCACCCACTTCAACAGACAAATAAAATTCATAATGCCCTTAATGATCACCGTGGACCAGCCCAATATCCACAACAACAACAGAGACCATTCAATACCTTTAATCCTCCAAAACACAATGGGTCCACCCAATGGAGACAAGCACAGGTTATACCCACTTGAGGTCACAGCCTCAAAATCAAGCTCAACAAAGCAGGGCACCCAGTAATTTCTTTAGGCAAACTGGACCCCCTAGATTCACAAGCGAAGAATTGCACAGCATACATGTGG
Source organism: Xylota sylvarum (assembly GCA_905220385.1). Taxonomy (NCBI): domain Eukaryota; kingdom Metazoa; phylum Arthropoda; class Insecta; order Diptera; family Syrphidae; genus Xylota; species Xylota sylvarum. Next base: position 81,004,280 of record LR999958.1, on the reverse strand, counting down.
AGAATCCACATAGAGTAAGCGAATCCCAAAATGACTCTCGTTCAAATGAACCAAATAAATACTACCAAGAGCTAGACAACTACTATGACTATGCAAATCAAGCGGATCGCGATCGTGACCGTGATCTACTGGATACCTTCGAAGAGTTAGACGATTCAAATTTTCGTATACCTTGCCCGACAGAGCAGTCGGATACCTAGAAATCAATAAGCACGGATTCATCCTCCCATATATCCAAATATCATCTCCATTTCACAGACCCCTAAAATTTCTTAACGACACCGGAGCATCTTCATCGTTTATAAACCCAAAATTTGTACACCCGGACGATCTTACGAGAATCAAACCAACTGTCATAACAACCGTTCTAAATAAACACAAAATAGAAAATCAGGTGACATTACCGAACTTCATTGAATTTAATCAACCAGGGCAGATGAAATTTTTAGTTTTTCGCTTTCATGATTATTTTGATGGATTATTAGGCCTAGATATACTAACAACATTAGGCGCCAAGATCGATCTTGCAAATCAAACGTTAGTTACTAAAAACACCACTATCCCATTACAGTTTAAGCCAAATTTTATGTCAAACAAGTATATAATCCCTGGGAAGTCGAAAATGATCACAAGACTGCCAGTTGATGTAAAAACTGGAGATGTCTATATCAAAACAACAATTATCAAACCTAACCTAGTAATACCGGAAGGTATATATAGAGCAAACAACTGGTATAGTCTTATCGAAGTGATAAATCATGCAAATTTCGAACAGACACTATTTTTGGAACAACCCTTAAGGGCGATTCCATTTTCCTCCACGGAATTTCTGGAATTAAATAATTTTAATATAGAATACGGAAATAACACACTGGAAACTTCACCAGCAGGTGACATTTCACAATTAATTAGAATATCCCATCTTAACGCTGAAGAAGAAAAGGCCATTCTGAAAACATGCAGGGAATATGATGATATTTTTTTCAAACCAGGCCAAAAACTTAGTTTCACCAATGATGTGAAACACAGCATACCTACCACGGACGATACACCAATATACTGTAAATCATACAGATATCCATATATACACAGACAAGAAGTGAAGGAACAAATTAACACAATGTTACAGCAAGGTATTATCAGACCCAGTTACTCACCTTGGAGCTCTCCAGTCTGGATAGTACCACAAAAGAAAGACGCCAGCGGCAAACAGAAATGGCGCATGGTGATCGATTACAGGAAATTAAATGACAAAACTATTACAGACAGATATCCATTACCAAATATAAATGAAATACTGGACAAGCTAGGAAAGTGCATGTACTTCACTACACTCGACCTAGCGAGTGGCTATCATCAAATAGAGATGAACGCTAAAGATGTAAAGAAAACTGCCTTCACGGTAGAAGGAGGCCATTACGAGTACCTTCGTATGCCCTTTGGGCTAAAAAATGCACCATCGACCTTTCAAAGGGTCATGGACAACGTCCTTAGAGAATTACAAGGGAAAATCTGCCTCGTATATCTCGACGATATTATTATATTTTCAACCTCTTTGCAGGAACATGTCGAGAGCATTAAAAAAGTATTTCAAAAATTACGAGAAGCCAACCTTAAAGTCCAATTGGACAAATCCGAATTTTTACACAAAGAAATCGCATTTTTAGGTCACTTGGTAACCACAGAAGGTGTCAAACCCAACCCCGATAAGGTTAATGCGATTAAGAATTTCCCAATCCCCAGAACACAGAAAGAAATAAAATCATTTCTTGGTCTCTTAGGGTACTATAGGAAGTTCATAAAAGATTTCGCAAAACTGGTCAAACTCATGACCGAGTGCTTAAAAAAAGGTAATTCAGTGAAACTAGACGACAGATACATTAAGACGTTTAATACTTGCAAGGATCTTCTAATCAACGATCCTATTCTTCAGTACCCAGACTTTGCGAAGCCCTTTATTCTAACCACCGACGCAAGCAATTACGCAGTAGGTGCTGTATTGTCGCAAGGGCCTATCGGAAGCGACAAGCCAATCTGTTACGCGAGCAGAACTTTGTCAGACACAGAAGTAAACTACGCCACGATAGAAAAAGAATTGTTGGCAATAGTTTGGGCGACGAAATATTTCCGTCCATATTTATTTGGGCATAAATTTAAAATCATCACAGATCACAAACTACTAACCTGGTTAATGAATCTGAAAGACCCAAATTCAAAGTTAGTTAGGTGGAGGCTAAAGTTAGCCGAGTTTGACTACGAAATCATATACAAAAAGGGTAAACAGAATACTAATGCTGATGCTCTCAGTAGAATAAAACCATATACTACAGAAACTTTAAATAAAACCGAAATAAACATTAATGAATCAGTCGCAGCTCAAACATCAGGCGGAACTACAATTCACTCTGCAGAAGAAGACCTCCAGGACGGTATTTCAATTTCAGAAAGACCTCTGAATGAGTTCAACTTACAAGTTATTTTAGAAAAATCCAATAGACAACCTCCGATTTCGATAATAACCCCTTTTAAAAATAAACAAAGACGAATAATCAGACTACCGGAATTCTCTGAAGAAAACGTAGTTAGCATACTTAAACAATATCTTCCACCCAATAAACTTACAGCACTTTTTACCACTGATGACAATATATTTAAACTCGTACAAACAGCTTACTCTAAATACTTCTCAAGAAGTAAAACTTTCAAAATAATTCGTTGCACAGAAATATTAGAAGACGTAGTACAGAACGATGACGAAGACAAACTGATCAATGACTATCACACAAAAAATAATCATCGAGGAATAAACGAGACCCTTCTACATATTAAACGCAAATATTTCTTCCCCCATATGAAAAATAAAATCACTGGTGTCATTAACAACTGCGATACTTGCCAAACCCTAAAATATGACAGAAATCCACAGAAAATAGAGTTCCAAATACCAGAAAATCCAGAGAAGCCTTTGGACATTGTACACATAGATATTTATAGCATCAATAATAAACAAATACTAACCATCATAGATAAATTTTCTAAGTACGCAGCAGCCTATACGGTACCAGCTAGAAATAGTTTAACAGTTATAAAATCATTAATGCATTTTATGAGCCTTCACGGCATTCCAACAAAACTTGTCACTGATCAAGGAGCAGAATTCACTGCAACTATCTTTAGAGACTTCACGAAACAGTACAATATGATACACCATATTACTTCTCTACAACAATCTAGCAGCAACTCTCCAGTAGAAAGACTGCATTCCACGCTAACTGAGATTTATCGTATTATATATAACAAGCTCAAAGATAGAGATCACGACGACATTCTAAACGAAACATTAATAACATATAATAGCGCTATACATTCTGCCACTAAATTAACACCGTATGAACTCTTTTATGGTCGGACTTATAAATTCAAAAATCTAAAGTATAATAATGTTCACGAATACTTAGAAAAGCTTAATGAGTTTCAAGTACAACTTTATCCTTCCATCAAAGAGCAACTTGAAAAACAGGTAGCACAAAATATAAATAAGTTAAATGAAAATAGGGAAAAACCGAAAAGTATAAAAACAGGATATTTCATATTTAGGAAAGAAAACAGAAGGAATAAACTTACGGGAAGATTTAGTAAGCACAGGGTCAAAAAGAATAGAAGAGTTACAATCTTAACAACTAAAAATCAGAAATTACATAAAAGCAAGATTAAAAGGAAACGTGTATTTCAGGTTAATAATAACTTTGATGACAACGACCGCCCAGAAAATGGAAATTCAGGACTTGACCAATAACAACGGATTACTGACGATAAAACTTGGAACAGCTAAGACTATACAGACATTTAACAACTTAATACATGTAATACAGTTAAATAAGTACATCGAAAATATAGACAAAATAGGCAACTCACTCACAACTTTTGAAAACATTGACAGATTCAATGACTCGCTTAACGTTATAAAAATTAAATACAGGGAATTACAAACAAAATTACAGACCTTATTACCTAGATTCAGAAACAAGAGAGGACTCATAGACGGACTAGGTACGGTTATAAAAAGCATTACTGGTAACCTAGACGCTAATGACGCAATAGAAATAAATAAAAGTATAGAGGAGATTATACAAAAACAGCACGATATGGAGATAGAAGAAAATAGTCAGATTAAAATAAACAACCAAATGCTTGAAAGATTCGAAAACATTACTAACCACATAAATACACAACAGACAGTCATTGAAGGGTATCTAAATAGTTCCCAAATTCAGTTAGCTAAAAGAATGAGATCAGAGGAAACTTCAATTAAATACATACAATATTTAAATCAAATAAATTTCAATATAGATTTATTAAATAATCATTTAACCAATATCGCAGAGGCAATAGTCCTTGCTAAATTAAACATTATATCTAAACAAATTCTAAACCCAGACGAATCAACCGAAATATACAGATCTTTTGAAGCACAGTCAGTTGACATTAAATCAGATGAACACATTTACGAGTTACTGGAGCTTCAGGCATACTATAACAATTCCAACATAATTTTTAATATCCGAATCCCCTCCATATCTCAAGACACATACTCCTTCTTCCACGTAATACCCCTCCCCATAAAAAACGAAAAGATTATTACCACAGAACCCTATGTTATGCTCAACAAAAACGCGATTCAATATTTTGACAAGGCATGTATGAAGATAGAGGGCATGTTCTATTGTAAGGAACCGGTGAACCAAGAAAACACCATATCCAGCTGCATTGCCAACATTATTAATAACAATCCTGCACACTGTAAACTCATAGAAATAGAAGAAGACTACCAAATTCTGCAGCCCGAATCCAACTATATCCTACTCATCAATAGCCCAGAAGTCGTAATAAAATCTACATGCGGACCCAACCAACAAAATCTTAGTGGAACAGCTTAGTGGAACAGCTTTAGTACATTTCCAGGACTGTAAAGTCGAAATCAACGGTATAATATATGAAAGCAAAACTAACTTCTACTGGGAGGACATACATATCTACCCTATGACATTCAACGAGATGAACACAACGACCCTAGATGTTCTCAATTTGCAAAAATTGAAACACTTCCACTTCGAAAATAAAGAAGCAATAGACCTTTTACAAATAAGATCCCACCAGAATAAAATATTAAATTACTCAGTACTTTCAGTTATTCCCAGTCTACTAGTAATCATCATGCTGATCTACATTCTGAAGATGTACGCTGCAAGAAAAACCGATACTACCAATTATCAGGTGAACCCGCAACCATCCAACGTAATCATCGTTCCTGCAGAAGAAACTCCAGTGTCGCAGTTCCTTTGGCCGTCACTCCATTCCAAGGGGGGAGGAGTTACGTGAACATAACACCGGTCACTCACCTTATCATATTATATATTTGTAATTTCTCATAAGCTAATATTATCACCTTGACATTCAATACCTCTCATTGTTTAATTGCACATTTTTCATAAATTTAATTTCATTTTGATGCACCTCAACTTTAGATTAAGTTACATTTCCGTTCCCATAAAATACAGACTGTAAAGTAAGCATAATTTGATTATAAAAACCTATGTAAAGTGAGTTACGTTGTCCGAAATTAAGTTGTGTTTTTTTCGGTTGTATTAGGATTCAATACATAACTCGCGCATATAACCCCGCACACACACATACACAAACACATATACACTATGGCAATGTTATCCAACCAACTGCGGCATGACTGTTGGCTGTGGTCTCCACTGATAGAAAATTATTGGATATCATTTGATGAATTATTTTGAGCATTGCTTAGCTTCAAGATAACGCAGAAGTATGATTTATAGCTCAAATGAATCAGTGACGAATTTACTAAAAACATTTCTGTTTGTGTTTAAATCAAATGAGACATTGTTGAGTTAGGGCGGTGTAATCACATTTTAACCCCTTTTTTGCCAATTAGACAACGAATGCTCAGCTCCTATAGGCGATAGAGCATATTTAATACACATAAACCTTCTCGTAGATTATAACAGTGAAAATCTCATCCAAATCCGTTCGGCGGTTCTCGAGATTAGCCCGATCATACAGACAGACAAGTTTTGAGGACTTTGTTTTCTACTATGTAGTGAATTAAAATTGAACATGTAATAATAAAGGGTGTGAGCGCTAGCTGCAAAGGTTTTCGGCTGGATATACATACTTAACTTAGATTTTAAGATTTTTACTTAGCATAAGGTCGTATATATAGGTGATGTTGTGCTGGCTGGGCTCTTTTAATGCTTCATAAACGGATGCAAGGTTTGGTGACGTATTAGTTGAGCATCCTCCTAAGACGTGGTTTAAATCCGAAGGATGAGTTACAGAGTTGGCAGCAAGAAGTTCTTTCCACTTTTAGAAGGTCTTGTAGAACGTCTTTTGAGATAGTTGTCGAGTAAGTTTGATGAGAACGGTGTAATGATGGTGGTTGTCTATCCAATCACGTGAAAGCCTTCTGCATTCAGTGCCGAGAGACTATCTGTACATAGGACGTATTTGCTCCGTATGTTCGCTATGGTCTCAATAGCCATTAGAATCGCTGTAGCTTCAGCTGTAAAAATGGATGGGTATTCTGGTAAGATTCCAATGGTGAGTAGTGGTCCGATTTCGAAGATAGCTGCGAAAGCTGCACCGTATTTTTTGAGCCGTCGGTGAATACAAGGATCCAACCATTCGATTTATGTTGGGTTGCTAATTCTTGGTACATTGGAGTATAGCAGGAGTTCGCTGTGTTGGTTTTTGAGAAGCTGGTTAGATCCATAGTAAGAGACTTGTGTTGCCGACACCATGGTGCAAATGACAATTCTTTTTTTTTGGGTTGTTCAATGGTATTTCCAAGAGTTGCTAAGAAATGACTGACGGGATGCGTATTACCTTTGTGTTCTTCTTTGAGGTGGCTATGTCCTTGTCGATGACATAATCGTCTGCAAAAGCCCTTGTCGTCTATGGAATGTAAACTAGCTTCCACTAACATGTTCTTTATCGTGGATGTAAGAAAAGCATTTATGCTGCGTCTGACGGCTTGATGTGCCTTAATGATGTTAATTATTGATTGGAACAATTGCTGTAGATCAGTAGGCCGTAGTCAATTTTGCTCAATATCAAGGATTTTGTAATATTACAGAGCGTGTTGATGTGCGAATTACATTTTTTGCTAGTTAAGTAGTTGACGATGCTTCCTCTTGCAACTGGGCTCTTCTTAAGCTCTGAACAATGTGGTTTCCATCTGTACTTATTATTAATTAGGCTTAATATTAGCCTAAAATGCCGTTATCTACAATTTCTATTAGTATATTTTTATATCTTAAAGGCATGTTCGTGCAAGATATTTTGCGGCAAATATGCAAAATTTTACATTTTTGTAATGAAAGCTTAGCCCCAGAGAAGCTGGACCAGTTATCAATTTCGGCAATGACATTAAGTAATAAACTTTTTGAGATTGCTGGATCATTGTGTTTGCACAGGATGTACACATCATCTGTATCTAGGCAGATGATCCAGTTGTTTATGAACTAGTTATTAGTTTATTCAAATCGTTAAAAGCAATTATAAATAATACTGATAATGGGGAGCCTTGCGGGATCCTATTGTAAAGTGGAAATGTTGGCGAAAACGTATTGTTAACTTTTACACAGATTTTTCTACTGGTTAGAAAAGATCTGACAAACTTGAATATTTTGAGATCATTACTCTAGTTTTTGAATGACTAAGTTTTAGTACTTCCGCTACATAGCATTCCACCCACGCTATCATTATCACATACAAATCTAAGTATTCCTAATAACTCGCATTCCAACCCAATCTCATATATTTTCTCACACTAACCGCACTAACAAGATCATTTTTCATGGTCTCATAATGTTAAGACGTATCTCTTTCTTATTAAGTCATATGCACATTTCATTCTTGCTTGCACACCCTATTGTAATACTTTGCATAAACCTTCTACTTTCTTTCCGGACACACTGTCAAATACCTAAATACTCATATTCCCATCACCTTTCCCATAATCGAAGCAGTCAATGTGATAGACGCGAATGCCAGACAAGGTTTTAGATTTCGGTAATTGCACGTAATAAACTATCCATGAGAACAATTTTATGCAAGGTGTTCAAATGTCTTATGGAGGCCACGCTTGAGTCATATGATCCTTTTAATCCAATTCCCGTTCCCATTCCCACGATTACTTTGCTTGTAAATTAGTATTTAAGCTAGAACATTTTAAGAATAAATTCACTAATTAATAAATAACCACCAGAAACGGTGTTATTATTATACTCTACTGGTGTATTGGTTTGCATGCCTCTGCATCGCCAACCTAGTTCGACAAGTTTATGTGCTTGTCGAATTTCTCTTAGAATCAAAGAAGGTTCTTTCATACATTTGGTGACCCCGACGTGATTTTGCCTCCCCCCACCAGTAAGGGGCAAATCACTCTCTCCCAAGTAAATTCAACAAACGCGTTTTCAGGGCGTCAAGCACTGATAATAACTTCCAAAAGTTTAACATAAGCGATAGCATGGCTAGAACACTGGCACCATCATCCGAAGGAGAGGAGTAAAGTTTGCCGAACGAAATAGCTGAATCCATCCATGGAAGAAATAGAGGTGTTCCGGCGGTAACAGAGGAGCTACATAAAATCCACATCAATGTTGGAAAAGATGGTCCCGTCAGAAGGACGGCCTCATGTAGGGACAAAATCTTAATCGAAGACTTATGGCGAGAGTTCGTTCGTAATCATGAGCGTGTAAAAACCTTCGTTAAGCCACACACCCGGTATATGCAAGGCAATACAATTGGAAAGGTCGAGAAGCTGTATCTTGAGCTAATGCTTCAAGGGTGGTCTACCCTTGAAGCAATTGCTCTGGACAAGAATCAGGACAGTGTAAGAGAATAACCTGAAGTGTCTGGAGCTGTAGGTCCATCGACGAAAAAGGGAACGCGCACCAAGCCCAAACCAGTTAAACGAATCAACAAACGATGTCCGCAAGGAAGAGGTACCAGTTGAAGGAATCAGACTTATAAGAAGGCAGAAAATAGTAGCAGAATCATTGAAGCGGCTTATCGACAGCTTCGATGAAGCAGATGCATCGACCAAATCAAAATCCTTCTACGAGCTGAAGATTCACGACATCAACAAATATTGAACCCAATTAGAGAAGCTTCACCAAGACTTCGGAGAGCTCACTCAAGACCCCACCATGCTAGGGTACGACGTGGACGAATACATTGAGTTGGAAGACAAGGTCCAAAGGTCAAGGTCAGAGATTTATCATCAAGCACCACAGTCCACCGCATCTATGCTATAGCTGCCAAAAATTACCATTCCAAGATTTGATGGAGATTATGCAAAGTGGTGTCAGTTTTCTGATCTCTATTTGCAGATGGTCTATAGATAACAGTTAAGTAACCAAAATATGTGGTACCTCAAAACTAACTTAGTGGGAGAAGCATAAAAGCTTTTAAGACATTTTTCGTTCTCAGATGACAACTATCAACAGGTTACTTGTTGCCTCGCTTGTAAACAAGTTGCTCAACCAACCATTTCTTGTATCAATGCCCCAACTATTTACAAATGAATGCAACTAAACGTAACCAGCTAGTATCCCAAGAAAAACTTTGCAAGAACTGTCTCAGGAAGGGACATTATGCATTCAATTGCTCGCTCAGAGGATGTAAAATTTGCTCAGAGAAACACAATACCCTATTACACTACGGTGATATTCTACATCTAGCGCTAACTGCCTAGGTCAACACGGCGCAGGGACATAAGTCCCCGGGACGTAAGTCCCAAACTTTTTTTTCGGGACTTATGTCCCACTCCATCGGGACATAAGTCCCAAATCGAATTAGGGACTTATGTCCCACCGCATCGGGACATAAGTCCCATCAACAAATGTTGGGTCTTATGTCCCACCTAACATATTTGTTTTTAAATAAGCTTAGAGAATTCAAATACCTAGAAGAACAAGTAAGTACATGGCAAAGCTACATTAGGCAAATTTTGCTTTATGTCATTTATGTATATGCATAAACAGTGGAATATCTATGGGGGGGCATGCTGCCATCCTGCAACCCCCCTGCTTGGGGTAACTGTTGGATTTGGGTTAAGTGCGAGGTTGAGGATCCATGCGAAATATGGATATAAAGAAAATTTGCATATACCCAACCTCGCACCTACCCAAATCCAACAGTGACCCCATGCAGGGGGGTTGCAGGGGGGTTGCATAGCAAAGCAAAATTTGCCTAATGTCGCCTTATCAAAGTGTGATAAGGCCAATTGCTAGAATTTGAGACTTATGTCCCATTTTCGGCGAAAAAATGTTGGACTTATGTCCCGATGAGGTGGGACATAAGTCCCTAATTCAATTTGGGTCTTATGTCCCAGTTAAGTGGGACATAGGTCCCAAAAGAAAAAAATGGGACTTATGTCCCTGCGCCGGTCAACACATAACAACTTAGCAGCTGCGAGCATGCAGAAACCTGCAGAACGAACGTCAACACTCACCACAACAACAAATCATATAAGGGAAAAATTCATCATTCTCGGTACTGCGAGAGTAAAACTTTTAAACAGCATTGGAACAGAGATTGAATATACTAAGCAATATTATATCACCACAACCGAGTAAAAAATTGAATATCTCCTCCTGGAATATAGCACACAATATTCAGTTAGCAGATCCTACTGGGGAGTGAGCTATTCTTCCAACTCCTCTCTATTGGTCAAATTAAGTTGGGAGTAAACCTACCAACGTTGCAAAATACCGTTTTCGGGTGGATTATAGCAGGAGGAGTAGAGCACCCTACCACAAAACTGGTTTCCTGTGAATGTGGAAAAGAAGATATAAACACAATAATAAGCCGATTCTGGAACATCGAACAACCAGATGAATGCCAAGGAAAAGGGCTAACAACAGGAGAGCGGCGATGTGAAACTTACTTTGAACAAACATGTAAACGAGACAGTGACGGCCGGTATGTAGTAAGTCTACCATTCTCAAATGATCCAAAAACACTAGGCCAAACAAAGGATATCGCTCTTCAGCGATTTCTATCACTCGAACGGAGACTGGTAAAGCAGCCAAAGCTGCACCAGCAATACACCGCCTTTATGGAAGAATATCAGAAACTGGGACATATGAAGGAAATCAATATTAATTCTATACCATCACCTCACTGCTTTCTTCCACATCATTATGTGATGAAGCCGGGCAGCAGTTCCACAAAGTTAAGAGTAGTGTTCGACGCCTCGGCAAAAACCACAACCAATATCTCACTTAACAACATTCTACATACTGGACCGGTACTTCAAGAAGAACTATTCACCATATTTCTACGATTTCGGCTACCCCGCTTCGTGTTCACAGCCGACATTGAAAAAATGTACAGGCAAATTAATGTTAAGGAGGAAGAAAGAAACTATCAACTTATCTGGTGGCGAAGTGACCAGCGTCAACATATGAGGTGCTATCAATTAATCAATTACACACTGTCACATATGGAATGTCGGCTGCCCCATATTTGGCAATAAAAAGCTTGCAGCGTTTGGCACAAGACAAGGGCCCGCTATCCTTTGGAGCTGATGTTGTACAGCAGAACTTCTACGTTGATGATGTTATGACAGGAGCAGATAGCATAATCACAGCTCGTGATATGCAGTCACAACTTGTTTCATTGCTCAGCACGGCAGGCTTCAAGCTGCGAAAATGGTGCGCTAACCATCCTCAGCCACTTAATGGTATCTCCGACGAAAAGGATTCTTCCATTAAAACACTTGGATTGATATGGTTACCGAAAACTTACTACTTCCGTTTACAAATTAACATACCGTAAGTAAACAATCACCAAGAGAACTGTGGCATCTGACATATCTCGGCTATTTGACCCTATTGGACTATTTGCTCCAGTGGTAGTCACCGCTAAGATATATTAACAGGAATTGTGGGGATTAAAGCAGGATTGGGATGCCTCTCTACCAATCGAGCGGAATGCAAGATGGACAAAATTCCGAACCAGTCTTCTCTCCCTGAAGGGATCCGTGTGCCTCGACACGTATTCAAGAACACTATTCCACAGTTTTGTCAGTTACATGAATTTGCTGACGCATCCGAGAAGGCTTATGGTGCTGCGATATATACATATACGTTCTACAGATGCTCATCGAAAATTAATCGTACGACTCTTGTGTTCCAAATCTAGGGTAGCTTCACCACCCCCAAAGAAAATAACGCTCCCAAGATTAGAACTCTGTGCGGCGGAATTAGCAGCTAAACTCCTTGACAGAGTAAAGCGATACCTTAAAATAGAAAACCAGTCATCTTACCTTTGGACTGATTCAGAAATAGTTTTGACATGGATAAACTCGACTTCATTCGACTTTCAGGTTTTCGTAGGAAAACGAATAGCGTCCATCTATTAGGTCTCCATACCACAGCAATGGAGACACGTGAGTATACCGCCAGAAAAATTGAGCACTTGTAACTTGTGGTTTTACGGAACACCGTTCTTACATGGCAATGAAACAATTTGACCTCTTCCTTACATAAAGAACATTGAGTGCAATCTGGAACCCAAGCGTTCTGCAGCAGCCGTTAACACCGAAAAAGAAGTTCCTACCGACAGTTCTATTGATACTTTCAATCACAGATTTAAAAGACTGGAATATATTATGACCTATGTACTACGGTTCATCAACACCAGACAGAAGACAAATTATCAGACACGGGAACCCCAAGCTGCTGAATTAGAGAATTCACGATATAGAATAGTGAAGATCATACAAAAGGAAGGGTTTGAAGAAGACATATCCTACTTAAGGAGGTTTCACGAGGTACCAAAGAACAGTTCCTTAGCCGGACTTACGCTTTTCATTGACCAGCGAGGTATCATAAAAGTTGGTGGGAGGTTGGAAGCATCCAATTTGCCATACGTCTCGAAACACCCAATGCTTCTTCCTTACGAACATCCGGCAACAAAGATGATACTAACTGAATTACATTTCAATAATCGCCACGTTGGTCAACAACCATTACTTGGAATCGAAGGCTTTATTGGAGCCTTGAAACGATTTACCGCAAGGCTCGGAAACTGCCGAAACCTTTATTGTGACAATGGAACTAATTTCGTCGGTGCGAAGAATCAACTTCAGGAAATAAAAGAAATCGTGGAATCTCAGTACGCCATTAACAAATTTACTAGAGCATGCAGTTCGAAAGGAACCGATTTTCACTTAATTCCACCACGAGCACCACATTTCGGCGGCCAGTGGGAGGCCGCAGTCAAATCTGCCAAACATCTAGTGCGATCAACGCTTGAATCGGCATCTTTAACGTACGAGGAAATGGAAACTGCCGTCACTGAAGTAGAAGCCATATTCAATTCGAGATCCCAATGACTTGATCGCTTAACTCCAGGGCATTTCCTCATTGGCGAACCACTTAATTCGTCAGTTGACTCTCACGCAGAACCTGCAAACATCAAATGTGCCAAGTGATGGAAATTAGTAACACACTTGAAGAATGAGTTTTGGAGGCGATGGCAATTAGAATATTTAAACCAGTTGCAATTTAGTTCAAAGTGGAAACAGCGTCTTCAGAATATAAAGTTGGGCACAATGGTAATTATGAAAGAAAATAACATATCTGCCGTACGATGGAAGTTAGGTCGGATCGTCATGGCTTACCCGGGAGATGACGGATTTATTCACGTTGTTGATGTTCGAACTTCTAACGGAATTTTGCGACGCACCATACATAAACAGGCACCACTTCCAATAGAAGACACGGAATTGACACCTAAAACTGCACCCAAAGAAATGTCGCAAGAGCAAAACGAATCGCAATGCTCAACAGTCCGGGACGGTAGGGAATCCATCTATAAAACAAAGGACAATTCCCTAAAGAGCACCCAGCTTAAGAAGAAAATGAAGGTGTCTCTGGGATCTACTCTTGTTACGCTGTTTATTACCTGCTTAGCGATGACTACAATGAAATCGGCACCTACTGAAACCACACCCTTCAACAACCAACCAGGAATATTCTTCGAGAATCTTGGACCATGAGGTATAATAAGCAGTGAGTGGACCTTGGTGATCTATTATAACATGGACTGGAAGGAGATTCAACTTCTCAAAGGTTACTATGGGAGATTAGTCGACGTGTGAGAGCTATTGCCCGACAACAATGAGTGTCAACAGATCATTAACCAATTTCAACACCTGATCAATGCATTGACCCAAAACGGCAGATTCAAGAGAGGAGAGGAGGCAAACATCATTGGCAATGTACATAGCTAATGCACTATTTGGTATACTTGATTCCGAATATGCTGACTAAAACGAGTTACACCTTTCTGACTTGTTGAAAAATCAAACTTCACTAATAGATGCAACACTGAACATCACGCGGAAAGACCAGAAGACCATAAGCAGCCAATTTCATGAACTAGAAGACCACATTAATATAATAACATTGGACGCAAGTAAAATTCATAAGGAACTCTATCAAGCACAACTTTCGCAAGTATTTGTTTCATTGTCCATTCAGTCGATGTTGCTCGCCACAAACTTTCATCGTATTCAAACCGCAATTCTAGATGTCATGATGGACACACAGCACGCAAAAATGAGCACACAGTTCTTACCGCCATCTCAGCTCATTGGGAAGATTAACCAATTACAATCAAATCTTCCGCCATCATTGAAACTTCCGTCTACAGCAGATAATATTATAGAATTCTATAGTCTTATGCATATTCAAGGGAGATCGGAAGCGAACTATATTATCTTTAAAATCACCATACCAATCCTGGCCATAAATTAAGCATACCTAGATGGTCAACTTCGAGCGGGTCTCTCTTTCGAACCCACAAGCTGTGCCCGTTGGTGACCAAGAATATATGCGTAATTTGCCTACAAACTCACTAATACACTCTTGCTCACCAATGGGAGCTACAACTGTCGTACGGGCGCAGCCATCTTGGACAATTTGTGTCAAAAATTGACAAATTGTGGAGGGGATGCTGTGTCCAATAAACAACTACCAACAATTTTCTTCGTTTTGTGATGAATTTGTTAAAAGTACGTTACATTTAAAATAGTTAAATTCAAAATGTAACGTATGCTTCAAATCATTTATACTAAATAAAAAACTAAATTAATACATACAAATATACATATGTATCATAGTATAAACGTACATATTTTAATTTCTCCCACTTTGTTTTTTGAACAAACAACAAGTAGATACGTTTATTATATATTTTAGGTCAAATATAAAAGAAGAATAATGTTTATCAAGGGACATATGTGTTGAGATGGTGAACGCAAATTGTTGTGTTATCCTCAACCTGGATATCTTGTTGTCTTTCTCTTTGTTTTATTATTTTCTTTTTAATTTTGTATTCTGGCTTAACCATCTAGTTATTTTTTCATTAAAGATTAACATAAAAGAAGGTTTCGACCAGATGTTTCATCTACACATAAAATTTGAGAACTAACAATTTATTCTCCTGTGAATAATTTTTTAATATATGTACATATATGTACTTTAAATCAAATTTTTCTACAAATCAGTAAGCACGTAAGCATAGAACAACTCAATCCAGTACGAAATTTCATACAAATATAGAATAATAACACAACAGAATAATAATTACTTAAATTAAATAATTAAAAATCTAAATTGAAATACCAATTTGTTTATTTGTGTAAGACACATTTCATTTATTTATAAAAATAAGATATTGCTTTAACATCCTAAACTCCCCACTGCACTTCCAAACACACCCGCGGCGACCCACTGCCTTTGTTTAAATTATTTTACGACAATTTCAGAGTGCTATATTTCTTAAAAGGAAAAAGTGCGACAACATCTGAGTATAGATTTGAATTCAGTGCAATAAGTCAAATCGAGTGGCATAAAAAAAATATAAAAAGTTGTCTAAAATCTAAAATATATTTACTCTTTCTTGAGCTAAAAAGTAAACAAATGGGGAAAAAGGAAAATCACGTCCATTTTTGACAGCCACGTGTTTAGCCGATACAAAAAAAGTATCAATTTACTGAAATTCGTTGAAAACTGTCAGCATAGATTCACTTCACTCTAATGCAAAATTACATGAGCTGTATTGGTTTACGTGCCTTTGCATCGCCAACCTAGTTCGACAAGTTTATGTGCTTGTCGAATTTCTCTTAGAATCAAATTAGGTTCTAAATCCAAAATAAAAGACACACACATTTTTCACTAGGTCAGTACTGCCGAGCGCCGTCGCCAATCCGCCGATCGTGTATTCCCACTATAGCAGGCAGAACCCATAAAAACTGTATGAGTAATGGGAATAGCAAAACACAACGTAAATATCCACTGCCCTATATTCGCATACACGCGATAACGACGGATTCGGTGAAACTGCAGACAGTGCATTTCATACACCAAGTGACAATTACACCAAAGGAAAGGCAAGTGACAATGACTTGGGAGAAATGCTTGGTACGCATTAGCACCCTGCCAATAACATGTTGCGACACATCGATGGCGGGTCAATTCTAAAACGAATGAACTCTCATCGATTTACAATAAGTAAATAAATAAAATTATTAAAAAAAAACTCTGCCCTCAAGTCGAGGAAGCACGGTTCGCGGCGTAACAAATTGGTGGCAGCAGTAGGATACACCTAAACAAAAAACATACAGAAAAGCTACAATCCGTCTGGAACGGATCGTATGATACCCTATCCTTCTTTCTATGTAGCCCTTATAAAGTGGTCGCGTACTGAAATATGACTATAACGTCGAACGTTAGAGGATGTTACATGCAAAATTTCATCAAAATCGGTTTTTTGATAAAAAAAACAACGCCCCCAAAAAATGGGCGTGGTCAAACGGGGAGAGTACGATAACTTTGGCGCCAAAAATTGATAACGGTTTTTTGCAGAGGGGTCAGAAACAAGTATTTTTTACTACTGAAGGGGGGGTCTATCTCGCCCCGTTTAGGAGATAGGGGGAATTTTAGAAAAAAATTACTTAAAATGAAAATAAAATATTAAAAAACAACGGCAAGACTTACAATTAAGTATTATACCGGTTTTGAAAGCCAGAAACCTGTTTATTTAATCCTAAATTTAAAGTAAATTATTTCTGTCAATAGTTTTTGAAAAATTCGCATGCAAACTCAAAATTTTGATAAAAAAAAATTAAAAAAAAAAGTTTAGACCAATTTTTTTCAAAATTGTGAAATGAAGTGCTAAATTGGCTTTTTGTGGTCAATGCCTATATCAATTCTGAATCGAACATAAAAAACCGAATGGTTTTATGTATTCTAGTTTTTGAGAAAATTGAAAATTACTAAAACTACTTTCTTATCAGATTTTTGTTTTTTGGTATTTACGATGATATCACTTTGATGATTAATGATGATAGGTTTATCTTTGTAAGTAAAGTACAGCAAATTATTTAGCGTTACACAGAATGTACCATGAGGAGGTAGACTTGCTTTGAATTCCGCGTCCCAGTCATTCAGTTTGTGAATATCACATTTCTAACTTTTATTTTCTCAAACTCCTCCTAGTAAAAGATTTTGGACGTCCCATATAAGGCGACATTAGACCAATTTGGCTTTATGTGACTTACATATATACATAAACAGTACAATATGCAACTGCAGCCCCCCTGCTTGGGATCACTGTTGGATTTAGAGTAGGTACGAGGTTGGCTGTATGCACAGTTTCTTTATATTCATGGAACTTTGCATATACCATCTTTGCACCCACCCCAAATCCTACAGTGACTCCAAGCAGGGGGGTTGCAGGGAAGCAGCATGCCTCCCCATACATATTGCACTGTTTATGCATATACGTGACATACATAAATCCAAATTGGTCTAATGTCGCTTTATCAAAGTGGAAACATTTGTTTTGGCCTTATTTCACAAACAATGTTCGGCTTTATTTCACTTTATAGAGGTGAAATAAGGCCGAATTTCAAAAGTTGGATTCCAACTTGTGAAATTGGCTGGGCGGATTTAAAAAAATTTTATTTTATCAAATTTTTAAATTTGATATGAAATTTCATCGTCCTAGCTCAAAATTTAAGGCCAAAGAAGCGGTGACATACGGACGGACGGTCATCGCTCAATCGATTACGCTATTGATGCTGATCACGAATATACATATGTACATATGTATGTATGTAGGAACCAGATAAAATCAATGATACAACAAAATAGTTTTATAGTAATTCAGTACTTTAACAGTTAATAGAAGGAATAGTTAAAATGATAATCAATGATATTAATACAGCTTGGCAACAACTTTTCGACTTGAGTTAGTTCATACTGCACTGTTGTGTAATCGCCAAAACTCATGAGAGCAAGAAGAAGTGACGTCACAATATCTAACAGTGCTGCCACTCTACCTACATCCGGCCATCCTGCATTTCATTCGCCTCGGATGAATAGTTGCTTTCACTATCAAGTCTGCTGTCACTTCGCCAACGCTTCATTAAATCGCAACTGGTAGTAGTGGTATTGGGACCTTCATGAGCTGCAGCTTTCTTTACCGAATAACGTCCACCTCTGCCCCTAGAAACGACTTCATATGGACCTAGAAAATTCGAAAATAGTTTGTTACCCGCCACAAATTGCGTTCTTTTTATAACTACTAAGTCCCCCACATTATATTCAACCGCTGCCTTTCTCTTGCGGTTGAATGTTTTTCTGTTCTCAGCTTGAACTTTCTGAATTTGTTGTCGAACATCAAATCTTATCTGTTCTCTGTTGTCATCATGTTGCTTGAGTAACTCCAGCCTCATCATCTCCAAGACTTCAACGTCATCTTTCTTTCGCATTGTAACACCAAACAGCGCTTCAAATGGTATGCGTTGAATCAACCTTTGCAACGTACTGTTTATGGCAATTTGAACTCGTGATACAAACTTGTACCATTTTTCTGGCGAATCAGCTGCTAACCTCCGGAGAACTTCGATAACTACACGGTCAGAACGTTCTGCTTGGCCATTTCCCCTCGGCACGCCCGTGGTCACTGCAATATGCTCTATACCTTGTTCAGTGCAAAAATCCTGAAAACTGTTAGAGCAGAATGCACTCCCTTTGTCAGTTATGAATCGCCTAGGATTCCCAAAATGTTGTTGCAGCTCTCTTATTCTTCGTAAAGTTTTCTCCGCTGTCACCGTCTTCGTTGGAAAAATCCATAAAAACTTCGAAAATCCATCAGTAACAGTTAAGATATATTTGTAATGCTTCGTTGTTACATCCATCGGACCAATGTGATCGAGATTGAAAGTAAAAAAAGGGGTTTATTTCCTTTGTCCAGCTGATTAACAAATCCCTCTTGCTTTCCTGCTTTTCTTTTCGCCAGTATGCACTTGACACAATTGTTGAGGCGTTCCTGTACTTTGTCCTTTAGCTGGGGAATGAAAAATTCTTGCGAAGTGAGATGCATTGTTTTCTGTACCCCAAAGTGTCCCTCATCGTGTTTCAAGTTAATGATTTCCGTTTCCATCTTGCGAGAGACAACTAAAAGTAAGAGACCATCAACTTCTTTAAAAAGTAACTCACCTCGGATCTGGAAATTATCGTAGTCCTTTTCCTTGAGTACTTCTTTTATTGCCATGACAAAGCTGTCTGCGTCTTGTGCCTTACTTATGCGAACCAATAGCTCTTGTTGAACAGCGTACACTGCTGGTGAACGGCTTAATCGACATGACTCATCCTTGATCCTTCACGGTGTTTAACCTCATAGTCATAATCCTGCATATACAAGATCCATCTTTTGACAGCGTTTGGTAATTCCTTTTTGCTAACAGTTTGACGGAATGCAGCGCAATCGGTCAGAACTCTGAACTTAGTACCCAACAGGTAAATTCGAAATTTTTCCAGTGCTTTGTAGACAGCATAAGTTTCCAACACATAACTATGCCACCTCTGTTCAGCTGTGTTGTTCTTTCTACTATAGTAGAAGACTGGATGCAACTGGTTATCGTCACTACGTTGCAGAAGAATCGCTCCTATGCCTTCTTGACTAGCGTCTGTATGCACTTCTGTGTCTACTCCTTGACGGTAGATGGTAAGTACAGTTTTACTTGTCAAAGCCTGCTTCAATGCTGCGATCGCCTGTCGTTGAGGAGCTGCAATTATAAACTTACACTTTTTCCTTTCAATTTTGGCAAAGCCTTTAACTGATCTATTAAAGGCTTTGCCAAAATTGAATAGGAGTTAATGAAACGTCTGAAGAAGCCTGTTAACCCAAGAAACTCCTGCAGCTTTTTTAAATTTGTCGGCTCAGGAAACTTACAGCATAAATTTTTTTTTTCAGAAGGACTTAACGTACCATTCTCTACTACAAGTCCGAGAAACGTGACTTTTTTCTAGAGGAACCTACATTTTGGCCAGTTGAAAACTAATCCATTATCTGCTGCAACCTGTAGTACGATGATTAATTTTTCAAGGCATTCCTCACTGCTTTTCCCGGATATAATGAGATCATCTATGAAGGTTCTTAATATCCTCCGTCTGACTAGATCCCGAAACACAACAGTTATAAATCTTACAAACACAGCAGGTCCATTTTTCAGTCCGAACTTCACAAAATTGAATTCCCATTCACCATCTTCAGTAGCGAAAGCAGTGAATTTTTTGCTACTTTCTTCCATGGGGACATGAAAAAATCCATTCTTTAGGTCCAGCGTTATAAATACAACATCATCTTCCAAACTGTCTAAAACGCTTTCAATAAGTGGTACTGGGAATCCATCTCGTATTGTTTTGGCATTGACCCCTCTGTAGTCGATGCATACCCTGAATAAACCACTCTTCTTTCTCACAACAACGACACGGCTAGTAAACGGTGAAGACGAGGGTCGAATGATTCCAGCTTTCAACCATTCCTCAATCTGCTTCTTAACCACTACAGCTTCATTGATTGGAAGGCGACGTAGTGTTGAGTAAATAGGAGATTCATCACTCAATGCGATAGTCATCTTAATAGGACAATCACTTACAGCTTTCGGCTTGTAGTTCGAAATAAGTTCATTCACCTGAGATTCATACTGAACTGGTACTTCCACATCGGTGTTTCCATCTACTTTGATGTTCATGATGCAGTTTCCGCCTTCCCTCTTAAAAAATGTTGTCTCTCCATCTACCATAATCACCTTTGCTTGCGCCATCACATCGCGTCCGATTATAGCATCGATACGAATACAATTGTCTAGAACCACGTGTATGATTCCCATCAGCTTAACATCGTCAATGAACCCAGACCAACTAAATTTATCCTTTCGTTATTTAACAGCTCTACTTCAGCCAGCTTTGCAAAACTGCTTTTCCGCATTAAAGAAATTTCAGCACCTGAATCAATTAATGCTTTAAAAGAGCAACCATTTATAAAAATGAGCTTTGAATTAATTACGGAAAATGCATTAGCTTCTTTAGATTTTCTTGATGGACAATTATTCGACATATGACCTCCTGTTCCACTACAACTAAAACATTTTGTTGCAGACCGGCAATCTTTTCCTTGGTGTTCAGAAGAACCGCAATTGAAACAATGCATATAGTTTGCACCACGCGACGTTTTACCGTACTCTTGAACGCTATTTTTTGATGATGATCCGTGTGAAAAAGAACCGATTCTGCTACCACCGCCTACGCTCCTACCGCCACCGAAACTCATGCCAATTTTAGCTTTAAATTTTAAGAAAAGTTCATATTTTTCGAAAAGCTGTGATAAAGATTTTACATCGTACAGTATAAATTTATAGTCTTAACGAGCATCGATACCACTTATTATATACGTGATCAACGAGATATCATCTACATCAGCTAACTGTCCAATTTCCTTCATTTTATAGGCATATTCTCGAAAACTTTCATTCTTTCCCATTTTTCTATTTTGTAGACGCATAAGTCCGCTTTGCAAAATATTTTTTCAAATTCCGCACACATAATTCTTTTGAAGTCGTAAAAAGACTTACAAGTGCATGTTTTCATGAAGCACTTTGCCGAACCTATCAACTGTTTTCTAGCGAATATCAATTTTTCCAACTCGGACCATTTTAACAGCTACGCAACATCCTCAAACTCCGCAAGCCATGACCTGATTGACAAACTATCATCACCACTAAATTTCGAAATCAAATCTTCCACATCTCTAACATAAAAGCGAGAAGATGAATCATCAATAGCACCACGTGAACTATAATATGACTGCCCGCTGCCTGATCCATCCGACCCCGCAGCAATCTGTTTGGCTCAGCTAGCTTTTTGGCCATCTCCATCGCTTTTTTATTAGCCAACTCAGCATTTGCTTCTTTCAGCCGATCAAATAAGACATTCTTAACTCCATTTGTGTCCAATCCTAGTTTGGACAGTTCCACTTTTAATTGATCCACCGTCCAGAAATCCATTTCAAAAAAAAAGTTCGCGTAAATTAATTAATGAAAAACAAAAATATTTCTAGGATGAACTGTTAGGTTGAGCCCCCAAAGATGTAGGAACCAGATAAAATCAATGATACAACAAAATAGTTGTATTATAAAAAGTAGTAATTCAGTACTTTGGTGGTCAAAGGGTAGTGATGCGGAACATATGGGAACACAAGCGTTCTCGCCTCTCACTATCTACACCTCCACAATGGTGGCTACTGGGTGCCTTATACCTCAACTGGAGATTGGGTAACCAACTCCTTTGGAAGGTTGGTGGTGGCAGCGAACGAGAGAGGGGGGATGAGTGTCTTCTCACTAGGACACCTTCTCTTGCTTCAGGCGACGGCGGACGAATTCTCTATATGGAATCAACGGTGGCGTCAACCAGTTCCAGTTAGGCCGAAATTATTAGTGTTATCCCTATATGAGCTGCTTCGACATATTCGAATCCCAGATCTATAGGGATTTTTAATACTGAGTCAGGGTGTTGGAATAGAGTTGGTGGCGGATGAACCCTTAATGGGCCAACGGCAGCGCTTACATCCCCGAAGCGGGGTACTGACTCCGGAATATCCGGACCCTTGTCCTAGGGGTAAAAAAAGGAACTGGTACTCCAGGTTGGGGGTTGTGCGCCGGGGTAACTTCCCTACCACGTAAAAAAGCCAATAGTTACGAAGCAACAACGAGCCTCGGATAAGGATGATCCCACTGTTGACGACCCCAGCAAACGAAATAAGGACAACGATCTTCGGATCTGCACGTGGAATGTTCGGACCCTTAACAGGCCGCGTGTAGCCGAACAACTAGCAGAGGCCCTAGACTGCTACAATGCAGATATCACCGCCATTCAGGATGGGATGGCCCGGGCAAAAAGAGAGTGAAAAACTGTGACGTATACTACGGTGATTGCTATAGGGAACAGAAACAGCGCTTATTTGGATGTGGGTTCGTCATACGCGGCAGACTTAGGCAAGAAGTCTTGAGCTTTCGACACGTGAGCGAGCGTCTTATGACAATCC